>CAXIVR010000001.1:171383188-171535688 GCA_964035755.1 Teleogryllus oceanicus | reverse complement strand
TCTGTGTTTTGAAAGATCACATCAGTAGAATCACACATCACAAAATACTACTTCATTTACACATGTATAGATATTTCTAACTGGACGTATATAACTTTGTGTTAATATTTTTAATTCAATTTATCATTCAATAATTTAGGATCATAGTTCTAAAATTGTTAATTTGGTGTTTTTATGTTATAATATAGGAATGCGAGTGCATGTGAAATCGTGTTATATTCTCTCTTCTTCTAGATTAGTACGTGCATGCAAACAGATTTTTTGTTACAAAATTAAACATCGCTAGCGGACCTCTTAAGTATCAATGCGAATTTTATAATATTTGTTCTTTATTAATTCTGTAAAATTGCACATTTTTTTGAATTCTAACATTAACCAACAGAAATTCGCTAAGGAACCTCCATTGCAGTGTGAAATATAGCAAATTATACCATAGCATACATATGAAATGACTGGTCAAGGTTAAACTACTTATTCGATAGATGACATGTCATCCGCAATGAAATTTTTTTGCAAAATTGTATTTCTTTGCATTGTTAATACATATTTTTAAAATATATTAATAATTATATTTAAAATATTTTTATGATTGGCAAACATTTCAATGAAACTTCGTGAATTCCTAAATGGTTGAAAATAAATACATTTTTAAAATTGAAGTATTGTAGCATCTTAAAATATAACAAAGATACGTGCTTAGAAAAACCATTTTTTTACTACTAAAATAAATAAAAAACTTGTTAAAACAATTCAACGTGATTTAGCGTTAATGTTTACAGTTCAATAAATATCTATGTCGTAGCATTTTCTAGTGAAAATACTTAGAACGAACTTGGTGGTCAAGTTATATTATTAAGTTATGTGAGGGAAATGGTACATAATGCAGGCATGTAGCTGCTTCCCCGATCGCGTTTTCCTAAATGGAGATATTTTCGTACATGAATACAAGCGGCAGCTCTTATTTCTTGCGAACAGTACATAAATGCATATATATAAAGAAATCTTTCCTTTGGAGACGCCAAAAAGTTGCAATTAGTACAAAATATTAGAGGGCAATGATTTAGAAGCAGGTAAATATCCTAATGATTATTAAACAGAGAAGGAAAATGTGAAGTTGATGCTGAAGGCAAAATCTCATTTGCAAATATTTTTTGTACAATTATGGAATTGTATATGATCTTATTAAAAATGTTTTCTTCTCATGTTGAGAGCAAATTTCAATCTTCCAATTGGCTATGTGAGCGATCACTTTTGACTCTTACAGAATATGTGGATCCTGTAAATTTAAAGATTATACATGTATTGGCTCATGAAATTGAAAAATATTTTTCAATAGATATTGCTCTTTATGGGGCTCAAGCCATGCACATTCCTATTGAATTTTTGAATTTCCTTGAAACACCTCGGGTGTTTTCATAAGCTGCAATTATACCTGCTCTTTCACTGAGAAATCCTGATGTGCCAAATGATACCCCTGGATAAGAAGGTTAAAAATTCCCTAAAACCAAATGACCAGGGGCGTGCCGTGACCAATTTGACTGGGTAAGCTCTGTAAATAGTAAGAGTGCGATTTGGAGACTGTTGGAAGACAAAACGAAAATTCATTCAGTTCTCCACGTTTTTCATTAAGTAATTATATCAAAAATGCATTATCATCACTATTATTAATATTATTATTATTATTATTATTATTATTATTATTATTATTATTGTTAGGATTAGGATGTCAGATCGGGGTCGAGCAATATAAACACAAGACGCACATACACACGTGTATTGGGATCACAAAGATGAAAAATACAAGTATGAGGTGGACGAGTAAAACAGAACACACTGCACAGGCGACCGGCGCGGACCAACAACAACTGGGGCACACACAGGCACAGGCAGGGAGTTCCTCCTAGGCACGGAGATTACATCCTTGTGTCGATATATCGACACAAGCGTCCACAACTGTTACTCGCATTGCGAATCACCAACACTTCCCCTCGAGTCACAAGTTGTCCATGAGTCCAAACCAGCGAGGACCAGGCATCTTTCGTGTTTCTGCCTTGGCAAGCTCTTCGTGAGGAAGTCAGCGACCTGGTCTTCCGTTGACACGTGGAGAATATCGAACTCCTTATTCTTCAGGGCGTCTCTCAAGAAATGGTGGCGGATATCGATGTGCTTGCTCCTCGAATGAAACGTCGAGTTCCCCGCCAATTTCAGACAGCTCATGTTGTCACAGAATACTTTCAGCTGGCTGAGGTCGATGAATCCCAGTTCCCATAGGTATCGTTGCAAATAGATGGCCTCTTTGACTCCTTCGGAAAGGGCCATATACTTAGCCTCAGTCGTGGGCAAAGCAACCGTTCGCTGCTTTCTTGAATCCCAGGAGATTGGAGACCCGCAAAGATTGAATACATAACCGGTGTAGGATCTTCGATCTTCGGAGCAACCACCCCAATCTGCATCGGTGTACCCTTCGAGTGGTCTGGAATCACTGCCGTAGTTGAGTCCCACTTCGATGGTGCCTTTCAAATAACGCAGGACGCGCTTAGCTGCCTTCCAGTGTTCGACTCCAAAACTATTATTGAACTGTCCTAGGCGGCTTGTGGCAAATGCGATGTCGGACGTGGTCGTCGCCAAGAACGTGAGGGCTCCGACCAGTTCACGGTAGGGAAGCTTTCGGTCTTCAGGAGACTGATCGTTCGCCTTCATCAACACCGATCCAGGGTCAGTGGGAGTGGCCACAGGGTTGCAGTCTGACATTCCAAATCTCGATAGCAACTCATGAATGTAACCTCTCAGGTGCATTGTAACTCTGCGCCCTCTGCGTCCGAATTCGATCCCATGGCAGTGTCTCAATTCGCCGAGGTCCTTGATTTGGAAGTTTCTAGACAGTCCTTCCTTGATGTGGGCAACCTTTGTCTCGTCATGTGCCGCGACCAATATGTCATCGACGTACGTCGCAATCAGCGTCACGTCCTTGCCAGACCCCATATAGAATAAGCATGGATCAGAACTTGAGGGAGTGGCACCGAGTCCCTTCAGGGTGTTGTCTAAGGTCGTGTACCAGCTCCTCCCTGCCTGGCGCAAGCCATAGAGAGATTTATTCAAGAGACAGACCTTATCCCCTTCCCGCACAGTCTTCAGCATCTCTTTTGCCTTCTGGCTGACGTCGTCCTGTCGACCGTCGCTGATGAACCGTAGAATTTCCTCCAGCTCTCTCGGCGGCTCCATGAGGATCTCCTCTTCGAGATGTCCATTGAGGTAGGCGCTCTCCACATCGAACTGTTTGATCTTCATGTTGTACCGAGCCGCAAGTGAAGCAAGAAGGCGAATGGAGCCAATTCTGGCAACTGGTGCGAAAGTCTCTGTAAAATGGATCCCCGGCTTCTGGCTAAAACCCTGAGCAACTAGGCGGGCTTTCCTCTTGTCAAACGTACCATCTGCCCGAAATTTATTTCTGAGGACGAAGCGGCATCCCAGTTCCTTTCGTCCCTCGGGTCGATCGACGAACGCCCAGGTCCCGTTCTTCAGGATGGACCTCATTTCGTCTGCGATCGCCTCACGCCACGCGTCGGCCTCTGGTCCATTCAAAGCGTCTTTCAGACTTATCTCAGTAAGCAAACATTGTTCGGCTACGCTGTTCACTGCTGCAGAGCCTGGAACAGTGTTGAATAGTCTTTTCGGTCTTCCCCTTAAACCGGATCTGATGATTCTTGGTCGACCTGCGACCTACGAAGATCGGGGGACTGGCTTGAGTCTTCACCTCCGTTGCCTCCACTGTCGTAGTTTTCATCTCTGCTCGTACCGACATTGCTCCGTAACATCTCCTCATTTGCGATATCGAACCCACGGAACTCTTCTTCGGAGACGACGCTCTCTTGATCATCTCTCACAGAGGCTTCCACAATGGGGTCGATCTGAGAGAATCGAGGGATCTCGAACTCCACATCCCGAGACGGTATGTTTGCTTCGGTTCGCTGCTCGTCATCCTGAGGATTGCAACCATTCATGAACTTTACGTCGCGAGTGATCAGGACTCTGCGTTTGTCGGCTGACCAAATTCGGTACGCCTTGGACTCCTCCGAGTAGCCTAGGAAGATTCCCTCTCAACCTCGAGGGTTGTATTCTCCATCTCCTGGATTCCTGTCGAGATAAACAACTCTGCTTCCGAATGCCCCGAAGTCAGAAACATTTGGAATTTGGCCTGTCCAAAGTTCATGTGGTGCACGTCCGTTCAGACTTTTCGTGGGCATGCGGTTTCGAATGTGGTTGGCTGTGTTCACTGCTTCGGCCCAGAACATGTTGGGGAGATTTGATTCCATCAACATGCATCTGGCCATGTCATTCAAGCTACGGTTCTTCCTCTCCGCTACCCCGTTTTGCTCTGGATTGTGCGGAGCAGTTAGCCTTTGTCTGATTCCTCGTTTCCTGAGGTAATCCTCGAGCTCGTTGTTTGTATACTCGCGCCCATTGTCAGACTGTAGACACCTGACTCTGGCGTTCCTTTGGTTCTCGATGAGGGCGATGTACTCTATCGAGGCTTTGGTTACTTCCGCCTTAGACTTCAGGAATCTCACCTCACACCATTTGCTGTGATCGTCGATGAACTCTACAAAGTATCTCGCTCCCGCTAAAGATTCCTCCTTCATTGGCCCACACACATCTGTGTGTATGATCTCGAGAATCTTCGACTTACGATCGGACTTCTTCGGGAACGATGTCCGCGTCATCTTGCCTTGCAAACAGATCTTGCAGTCGAAAGTCTCGGTTGGGTCTATCGGTCCACTCCGGTGATGACCCCATCTCGAATGGCACTCACGATATCACGGGTATTGATATGTCCTAGACGTCTGTGAAGTTCGTTGAGGGTAACTCTGGTCTGCTTGTTCGATGCAACGGTGCATGCTTCATGAACTGGTCAGCCTCGCATATATAGTAGAGACCATCGCTTCTCACTGCTGTCAACACCACGTTCTTGTTCGAATCTTCGATGGTGGCACCATCTTTACGGAAGCAAACGTTCAGTCCACGGTCGGTGATCTTTCCCACGGACAAAAGGTTCGATCTTAAATCCGGAACGTACAATGCGTTACCTAAAGTGACATTTCTTTCATCGCCACGCACACTCGCGACAAAATGTACCTCTCCTTCACCGACTGTTTCTGTGGTCGAACTGTTTGCGAGCTTGATTTTGGTTTGTTTGGAGTTGTCGATCTCACGGAAAAGTTCGCGTTCGTTGCAGAGGTGAGTGGTGGCGCCGCTGTCCAAGCACCACTTCAGATTTCCGCTAACATTCGCGCTGTCCGAAACGCTCAAGCAAACGTCGTACTCGTCCACGCGACCCGCACTTTCTATTTTATTTATGCTTCGACACACGTTGGCTTTATGTCCAGGTTTGTTGCACTTAAAGCACCGAACGTTTTTCTCGAACTTGCGTTTGTCGCGGTCGTTTCTGTACTCTTCTGATTTGCCATTTTGATGAGGCCAACCGCCACCATACTTTACGAACAAAGCGCTCGACGATGCCTCTCGCATTTCACTTTTCGGGCGTCACTTTCCTCGACAATTTTAATTCGGAGAGCCTCCGGTGTGGGCAACTCCTCTCGCGACTCGATGGCACAGCGGAAGTTTTCAAAACTCGCGGGTAGACTGTACAGGAGCAAAATTGTCAATAGATCCGCGTTTATTTCGACGTCCATTTCGTTCAGTTTGTCGACCGAGTCAAAGAAACGGTTGAGATGCGCGCGCACGTCGTCTCCGTCTGCCATTTTTTGTAGGGTTAGCTTCTTTAAGAGCGTTGCTTTTCTCGCTGGGCCTTTGGATTGATAAACCTCTTCCAGCCTCCGCCACATGTCCCGTGATGTCTCACAATTCTTAACTTGCTTAAGTTCACTCGAGCTTATCGACAAAATAATGTCCGATCGCGCCTTCAAGTCGTTTGTTGTCCATGCCTGTATGTCGGCCGCGTTCGCGGTGTCTTCCGCTGGTTCTGGCTTCACCACGACTCCGCTCACATAGTTCCACAGATCGTTCTTGATCAACACGGCCTGCATCTGTAGCTTCCAAGTGTCGTAATTATCTTTGCCGAGGAGTTCAATCCTCGACATACTCGTGGAGTTCATGGCGGTTCTAAAGAGTGTCGCACGTGGCCGATCAACACGTTTTCCCCAATTAATACGCTCGCGTGCCTGGGCCCATAACCTGTTAGGATTAGGATGTCAGATCGGGGTCGAGCAATATAAACACAAGACGCACATACACACGTGTATTGGGATCACAAAGATGAAAAATACAAGTATGAGGTGGACGAGTAAAACAGAACACACTGCACAGGCGACCGGCGCGGACCAACAACTGGGGCACACACAGGCACAGGCAGGGAGTTCCTCCTAGGCACGGAGATTACATCCTTGTGTCGATATATCGACACAAGCGTCCACAACTGTTACTCGCATTGCGAATCACCAACAATTATTATTATTATTATTATTATTATTATTATTATTATTGTTATTATTGCGTTTTCTGGAATAACGCTAATCCTCCCCATACGCGCCCACAATTTTCAGTGAACCAAAAGTCAATTATCAACCTGTGCCTTTTGAACGCTTCACACGTCGTAAATACTCGTTCGGAACGTAATGAACACTGCATCCCGTAAAAGAGACTCTATTATTCGTGCTTATTTGGCAACACTCACGTCTCTTAAGAAGCTTCCTTTAAACTGCCCTCTCTCTCACGACATATCATCTGATCAACGACTATTTTATCTTTATTTATCTATATTATCAGTGGCGTGCGGTGACACAACAAATATAATTCGGTTTTTATGTGACTTACATTCTTAACCTATTTTATCGAGTATTTTGTTATTTAAAATTATTAATATAAATTTATAAAATCCATCAGTGCATTAAAGAATATGTTTTTCTTTCATAAAATAGAAAATAAGATCATAGACTTTCACATATGATAAATGTTGATTTCAAAATGTATGTATACAGTTCAGTAATAATGTTTTTCGCTATTTTTTCAAACAATGGATGTGATGTGCATTCTACTGATTTCTTGAACTTTTCACATTCTCTGGATTCTTTGCTGTTTAAATTCCTCAGACAAATTTAATGTTGTGTTAGTTCTCTTCCCTGCAACATATTTCTTGTTTTTGCTCTGAATGCAATTATTGTACTGTTTTAGGTATCAACTCTCGCGGCAATTCTGGTAGAATTTATTCCATAATAGACCAAGGGCGAATACGATCCAAACTTACGTTTGCAATTCTTGTGAACGGTGATTCCTCGAAATATCAGTAATGTTTTATCCTCCTGACAGTTGATCGTACCTGTGGTCCGATTAAAATAAGAACCGACTTGAGGGCGGGCTGTGGTGGGGAGCGGCGTTACCACGCCAGGAGGCTGAGCACGTGCTAGAGCGGTCGGGGGAGGAGTGGCGAGGACCGCCCGATCGCGGTGGCAGAAGGACAAGCGGTACAGTGGGTGGATGACTGCATGTGTCGTCGTCACAACTGCAGTTTTCGTCCTATGTCAAATGCTGCTCTCCACTTCTCGAAGCACATTAATTTACCCCGAGATGTTCTCTAACATTACAAACACAACAATTTCTACTTGATTTACAATATTTACACAGTTTTAATAGTCAAACAAATTACTGTTATAAAGGAAATACTCCACTTAATTCAGTCACTTCCCTATGATGATTGTTTGGATGGGATGGAACTCTAATTTTGAAGAGAAATAACTTCTTCAAAATTTTGTTCTACAATTCCTTCGTCTTCCCATGCCTTCGAAATTACCTTTTTTATATGACCTACATCATTGCGCCATTGTTCTGCTGTTGTCCTCTCTACAGTCTCATTCATGAGCTTTTGCCCCTCAGATAACGTATATTTTTCTTTCTTTCCTGCCACGTAACCTTTTATTTGTATCCAAATTTTCTCAATGACATTAAAGTGACAGCACTACTCACGATACCACTGCCCAAAACAACAACAAAAGCACCGAAAGCACAAGATTTTTTTCCTTCAGTGTCGCTTCTCGTCACTGATCAGCAACTGGAAGTTGCGGAGCCTACGAAAGTTGACAGGAGAGGGACCGGAAGGGCCCCCCTAAAACTGTCATCGTGCCTACTTTCTGGTTCCCTGCCTAGTTTCCACTTTCCTCGCTAGATGCCACGACTACTGCGGGGATTGAGTTTGCCAATGCATTCCCTTCCCGCAAGGGAGAACTGCAGAACGGAACACAAAGAATTAGTTTTTTAGAACACTTTCTTTACCTTAAGATAAACGTTCTTTATATTATTATGTACTTTATACTTACATTGTATTATGATGTAAGTTCGCGCGTGTATCAAACACACTCAAAAAGCCAAAATTCTTTCGAACTTGAAATAGCTACTAGCCGATCTCAACGGAACGTATTAGAAAATTCATTCTCGCTCACTCACGAACCGAAGCCGACTTGCCCCGACACATGACGAAGTCGAACCCCTGCCCCCCTCCAAGAACGAAGCTTCGCTGACGTCACGAGATGAAACTACACACCGTTTTGAAAACATCGATTGTTACGGGTCAAGCACTGGTACTAGCTCAGAATCTTAGATTGAGTAAACGTTTTGCTCTGGCCATAAGCAACGAATATTTTAAATATCGAAAGGGTTTTTTCTCTGCATTGCTTAGGGGAATGGCTCATTCCCTTCATTCCATAGAATGCACGCCACTTTTATCTATATTTATATTTCATCCAAAGCAATTGCAACATGCTGGGCCACAGAAATGTTTTAATAGATTTACTCAAGAAATTACTAATTGCAAAAATCAAATCATTTTGAATTATGTTAGAAGTGCCTTTTAAATGTTTTGGCAAATTTTAAGTATTGTTTTAAGGTCGTAACATACTTACTCAAATTTAGAAGTTCGATCAACGCAGCCTTTGCTAACCAACTAATTTTTACGATGCCTTCCGAAAGGGAATCCTTGCATTGAAAAAACGAAAAAATTGTCGCGTCAATCAGGTATTTTAATATGATTCTATTCGTTATGTGTAATTATGTTGCGTTACATCTGATCAATTTAAGTTTCAATGCTGACACTGCAAAACTGGCCAGCTGAATAAGTGGATACAAATGACTCTGTTATCTATCATTTTTGTGATTGTTTTTTAGAGACTGCAAATTGTTATAGCGTTCTTTAATCCTCACATTACGAACATGGGAAAACAGTGATCATGGCGCAGTAAAATAAATTATTAGTTTCCTGTTTCCTATTAACCAACTGGTGCTTTCATATTTTGAGGTGTTCAAGTAGCGGAAAGGCTCTCTTCCCATTTCTTTGCGCAAAGAATTGACTGAAGACATGTTCTGGAACAGGCCTCCCAATACGAATAATTCATTTTTCTCCACAAAAGTACAACTGAATATATATATTTTTTAAATATTCTCAATTATAAATGTATTTTCTGCCATAGCACAGTATTATAGGGAAGGGATTCTGAAACTCAAACAAGCGTGCGCAGATGATTTTCTCCTCCATACGTTACATACAGTTTTTGACTAAATAAATAAATTATACCGTTATGTAGCACAAAAAGACAGTGCACACAAAAATTACAGTTACTCAAAAATAATATGCACAGTGTGAATAACTCGCACAGATCAAATAAATCCTCAAGAAAATGACCGTGGCATTACGTGGCAGGCGGCGCTTATATCAGTGTATCAGCTCGTACGCATGCGAACAATTCAGAGCCAGCCTGGGCGGCGCGCCGCCGCCGGCGTGCCGCGGCAGTGGGCCCGGGTGGCGGCGCTTACCAGCGTGCTGTATACAACCAAATGAAGCTTCCAGAAAGTCAAGAGCGCATGCGCGAACTGCCTAATGTATTTAGATGGAGAACAACGTCATGCTCACTTCGGGCCGGGTTGCGGCGCCTACTACCTCCGTCTCTTTCATTAGCTTTCTGTCTTTGTCAGTAACAACGGTGTACGCTCAATGAAGGGCCGCGCGCCTATGCGAGCCAGTGTAACCTTACTTGGCAGAATTTTAAAACCAAGCTTAATTCTCTATGGCGTAAGTGGTGATTTCAAAATATAATTACATTTAACTGTCTTTTCAACAGGGTAGGCGCAGCATACCTAACTTACCTGGAATGCACGCCACTGCAAATGACATATGAGTAGTTAATCTATGACTACCATAAAAATTAGATTTTTGAAAGGTTTCTGAGTCTCTTTCCAGTACCCCTACTCTACAGTCAAAAATATGTTTCTTTAATTTTAATACTTTTCGACAAGAACATTATTTTATCTTATTGAAAAACATGAAAAATAAGAACTTTATTAGAAGATTTTTTTTCTCAACACCAAATTCAAACGCAAAATAATTTTGAACAAAATTGCAAAGAATAATTTGTACTGAAACAGACACGACAAATTCACAAAACCTCTTCTGAAAACAAAAATTGTAGTGAATTTTTTCAGATTTTTTTCATTGCCGAGCTGCAGTTTAAAAATAAAAACTATTTTTACTTTTCCCGCTTTTAAATCATTATGACCTTAAATACACTCTGAAAATGCGTCTGTTCTATACATTATTTGTTTACTATACATTTGTATATACTATTGTTGTAGCATTCAGTAATTTTTTAAAATAATCATATGTAATCATCCACTAATAATCATTTACTAATTATCATATATACTAACTATCATGTTTTTGAAACTTTACACAGAATGATAAAGTATACCATACGGCAATACCTCTATGGGAAGATTCTAGTTTTTGGCGTTTTATAAGAAATCAGTTCGGTGAAAGGTGATAGATAAGTGAGTGACATGTAGGTGAAGAGGGACAGGTTGGTCCCGGATTTACAAGAATTATTTTACTGCGTTTTAGAACACCGGTACAGGCACGGAAAAATCTCAAAAGTGCGTCTCAAAAATCTATTCTGAATTCTTTTTCAGATTTTTCAATTGCTGGATCATAGTTAAAAAAAAACTATGACACCTGTGTTTCCGACTATAGAAAATGTGGTCTTTTTCCATACTTGAATATTTATTCTTGTATATATGTAATTTAATGTGTACAATTTGGACACGTGCGAAAACTCTGCACTTCGTAAATAATAATTGTTTGAATTCTAAAAATTGATTTAAAGTAGCAACCAACTGCAAACGCCCAACCCCCAAAATGTGCATTATAGGCTCAATACTTTGGAAGAAAAGCCATTCCACAATTCCTGAGCGTTGAGATTGAAATGCACACAAAATTAAATAGTCATCTCAATCATAATACATCATAATTTACTTTATTTTATTTTACGTCAAAAAAAACAGTTAAAAACTGCGTATGACGTGCTATGGGGAAAAGTGAATTGTGTGCACATTTTCAAAATTCTGTGATCCCTACACTAAGTCATATACTACTTAAATTTTGAATTTTGAAAGGGAGAAAAAACTCCCTTGTAATAAAATCTATTTTCAAGGATAAATAAGCAATAAATTTTGGCTCATTACTTCCTGCCGCGACAACATGGAAACGATAATTTGAATAATTGTATTTCCCACTAAATTCTAGAAGACGTGCACAGAAAATGAAGTTACATTTATGTCCAGAAGCAAAACAAGGAGCCATCTCAGCATTTGCTCAATGGATCAGGGAAACTGGACGAAAAACCTGATCGAGATAATAATCATCATAATAAATCAAAATATCAATAAAAATAAAAATCAAGAAATCAAAGATATCGCTTCATTCATGGATCAAAACGAGGTACCTATTATAATTTTTTTAGATCATTCAAAAGCTTTTGGCGTCATTGAATATAATATTTTACTTTCCACATAACCTTCGTATGGAATCCGTGGTATTGCCCTAGATTGGTTATGTTCTAGATTGGTAACTTAAACAACAATCTCAGAGAGTAGAAATACCTTACTGGAATGATGAAACATTATGTACACACCTTTCCGATTCTTTGCCAATTACACGGGAAGTCACAAAGGGATCGATATTCTCTTCCTACTATTCGTAAGAAATATGCTCTCTACAATTCGAAACCGACGAACAATTCTCTTCGCGGATGATACGAATATTCTTTGCAATAAAGAAACAAATTGGTTCTGTAATAGCAAATTAATAGTAAATTGAAAGAAAACGGTTTCAATGGAGTTTTCTATTTCAAATAAACTATTTTGTACATTGAAAATGAACGGGGTGCCATTGACTGATGTAAAGGTAACAAAATGATTAGGTCTCTCAAATCAGTCGAGCCTAAAATAAAACCTCCATTTAAATGTATTGAACACAAAATTTAGTTCATTATGCTACGCGTTCAGACTTATTTCAAATTAAGTCAACCTTAATACTGCTTGTCCGTATTTCGCGAATGTTCATTCCCGTCTGATATTTGGCATAATATTCTGGGGAAATACATCTTATGGCTCCCAGACTTTCAAATTACAAAAAGAATAAGTAAATCCCACCCATGTGCTTCTTGTAAACCTCTCTAGAAATTTATTACCTTGTCAATTGAGAATGATTATCTTGGCTGTTGATTACGATTTTTTTAAATGCCTTGCTTAAGGGCGGAAATATATTTTCAGCAAACGCCTATGTTTATCACTCTAACACTTGAAATAGTAATCATATTTATCAGGTGACAGTATCAACAGCTCACTACAAAAAAATCACATAAAATAGTACGTTAATTTACAACACTTTTCCAGATGACATTAAACTACTAAATTCGATGCAAAAGTTTAAGTTCCAAGTAAAATATTTTCTGCTGCATTTCCATTTCAATACAATTAGAGACTATACTAAGCATCAAAAAGAAAATTAATATTAATTTTAACAATGATATTTAATGTATTATTTACCATTTGGACTGTATAATTCTAAACAACCTGTAACATGTATTGTACCTCAGCTTGTGGGGCAATGACCCCAACCCGATCAGGTGTTTCTTTCAGTTGTCCTGGTCCTTTCAGCAAATGCTGCACATTGTTTTTCTTCTGGACATAAATGAAACTTCATTATCTGTGAACGCCTTCTAGAATTCAGTGGGAAATATAGTTATTAAAATTATCGTTTTCCATGTTGTGGTGGCAAAAATATTATTTCTTCACGAAGGGCATGATGAGACAGCCCAAATCTCTAGCTGATTTACACTCGAAAATAGATTTGATTACATCGGAGTTCACTCCGATTAACAATTCTTGCCAAAAATGGTCATTTCTTTCTGTATTCAGAATTCAACTAGTATATGACTTAGGTTAGGGATCATAGGATTATGAAATCGTGCACAGAATTCACTTCTACCCGTTGCGCGTCACACAGTTTTTGACGTAAAATAAAATAAATTAAATACACTTATAGCCCCTTTCATTTTATCGTTGAAGATAGTTTCGATATTTTCCTTTCAATTTAATTTTACATTGATTTCGACTTTTGCCCCGTTTGCCCTGTCTGAGCACCCATGCTATGGAGTGGGGCACCCAAAAAAAAGTAAATCTAAAATTGTAAAAGATACTTCTTATTTTGTTGAATTCTGCCTTTATTTATTTTTATTTTATTTATTTATTTTATTAACGTCTAAACAGTTAGAAACTGTGCAACATACTGCAGGCAGAACCATAGTACGCCATGCAATGTGTGCATGGATTCATGAACTCTAGGATGTCGTAACTCGTCTAGGTTGGCTGGTTAGTGATTCCAGGCGCGTCAACAGCTTAGGTCATTAGTAAGTAAGTGTATTGCATGTTTTTCCCTCGGGAGATGGCGGTGATCTTCCCCCACTGTGTGTGTGTGTGTGTGTGTGTGTGTGTGTGTGTGTAAGGGGAGAGGATAGGACAATGAAGAGGAAGGACAGATCGCGCGCGGTCCGTAGCCCATTTGTTAGGGTACTGCTCCGGCATTCGCTTGGTGTTGATCGGGGAAACCACGGAAAACTACCGATCAGAGCAGCCGACTAAAATTCTCCTCCAGACAGCAACTTAATTCAACGAAGCTGAAAAGCTAGTGGGGAAAATCTTGCCCCCGTCAGGACTCGAACCTAGGATCTCTCAGTCAGAGGCACTGCAGTGACATCAGTCACTGAGTCACATCAATTACATCATGCACTGAGCTACCGCTTCCGGTTTAGCTCATGCACATATTAATTTGAATTATGAATGCATGCAGCACCGAGCGCTTTTGGCAAGAATTGATATGAAAGTATTCGCTCCCGTATAGTAAAAACTATTTGCAAAGGCGAATCAACTACAGATGTAGGCTATTGTCCCTAGATCTTTACTTGAAGGACTCAACTAACTGCTGCAATAAAACGGAAAAAAATATTCGAATATCTACATTCACGAAAGGGCTAAAGAAAATATACATAAATAGGGAAGCTACGTGTCTGTCCACAAGCAAAACAACGGGCCATTTCAGTATTTTCTCAAGATTCTGGGAAATTCAACGAAAAACCTGATCGAGAGCGGTCACTGACCCAGAAGCTAAGTAAAATGTCTTGTTACAGGTTTATTTAGACTTATAGTCTATATAGTTAAAATGATAACCAATACATTATATATCATTCTTAGAGCGAATATTATTTTCATTTTTGATGCTCAGTATTTGCAGTAATTACATAGAAACAGTTATTCGGCAGAAAAGATTTTACTTCGCGCATAAACTTATGTATCGATTTTAATTGTTTAATGTCATCTGGTAGTGAGTTGTAAAATAATGGACATGTATGTGACTTTTTTGTAGTGAGTAATTGATACGGACACTTGATGTATGATTTCTACGTCGAGTGTTAAGGTATTAACACAACCGATCTAGAACAATACCAAGAATTCCATACAAAGGAAGTTGAAAGTAAAATATTATGATCAATGACGTCAAATGCTTTTGAGAGATCTAAAAATTTTCCGATAGGTGTTTCATATTGATTCATTGATGACGTGACATCTTTAAGAAAAGAACATATTGCTGAATCCGTAGATTCTGATTTTCTAAATTCATGTTGGCTATCCGACAATGCTTTGCATTAACTAAGAAAAAGTTCTATTCGTACGTAGAAAAGCTTTCTAATATTTTTGAGAAAAATGATAGAAAAGAAATTGGCTGATAATTTTGAATTTCATTTCTGTTGCTTTTTTAAGGGTGGTTTAATCTTAGCTGTGTTAAAAATATCTGGAAATGTTCAGGTGCTGAAGGATGCGAGTTAATGGTTGTAGTATACAATGGCAGATGCACAGGTCATTAAAAAGGAGTCCGGAATTTTATCTAACGCCGAGGAATATTTTTTTCTTTACCGATTATTTTGAGAATTTCGTAGGAAGAAGTTACGGAAATAAACATCCTATCGAAAATCTTTGAGAAAACGTTAGCTCTTGAATTTTGTGGATTTGGATCTTTCGTGAGATCAGCCACAATTCTCGAACAATATTGGTTGAAGAGACAGGCCACTGTTGCCGGATCGTTTACTTCTCTATTATTATTATTATTATTATTATTATTATTATTATTATTATTATTATTATTATTGCTTTTGTTTTTTTATTTGAGTTTAAAATGTCCTCGTCATGTTTCATGATTTAAGATTTCAAGTTTCATGCCTTAAGATTCTTCTTCCGTAACAACGATTTGTATTTTTGGATGTAGAGGTGGAAATCATGAGATACGTTACGATGTTTAATAATGAAGTTAAATAAACAGAGAACCTAAAACGGGTCGAAGAGAGAGAGCCTAAAAAGAGAAACTAAGAATATAATCCCGGTCTAACTTCTTCCCGTTCATTTTCTCACATGTCCTCAATCCGTCATTCGCCTCTCCCCGAACTATTCCTCATTATTTCCCTATCTGGCTCCACATACACCTCACCCGTCCCCAAAACACGTGATTTGGCAGAAATCACCTGTCCTAAAAAAGAGTGTCCTAAAGAGAGGCGCAAACCTGTTTTACTGGCCTAGGACTCATCTCTTCCGCGTTATGCGCAATTGTGTTGCAATAATCTATTTTGTGTGTCATAGTCTCCAAACTTCTGAAATCTTTTCTTCTGAAACCAGTAGGATATAGGGATGAGATGTTATGTTCTACCCATCAGTAGCAGATGGTTTTGTGTCGATGGTTTCTTATAAACTGCCAAGAACTATCATTTTTCCTTAACGTGTGACATACTACACAAAGGATTATAAAGCTTTAAAATGTGATAATTAGTAACTAAATTTCAAGGTCAAAAAATACTGGGTTCCACGAAAATGTATTAAAATCTTTAGTGAAAACGAAAATATATGTAAAGAACTGTAGCAGTCATTTTCAATGTGTATTTATAATCATAAATGATTTAAAAGTGGAAAAATGGTAAAAAAAAATGGTGCAACCCAGCAATCAAACAATCTGAAAAAATCTTAAAACTTGGTGTTTTGAGGGAAATGTTTGAGATTTTTCGGGTATTTTCCAGGTTTCTAAGTTGCAATAATGTTTTTTGCAGTTGTTTTCAATTTTTTTGGCGTTTTAATTAGGCGTTGAGAATGTATCAACAAATGTTTTTCTAAAAATATAAGCTAATTTATTGTTTTTCATATATTTTACAACATGTGTCGTTTGGTTTTAGAAAACGTGTTACCATCTTATCCTTTGTGTAATGGTACACGACTGAAAGTGGAGGATATAAAATAATGTTGTTGAACGTGAATTACTAACTGGATGTGAAAACTGAAATCTGTACTAACACCAAGGATTCCCAGTATAGCTACTGAGTTGCCATTTCAATTTAAGAGACTACAATTCTCATTTAAAGCTTTTAAAATGACCATCAGTCACAAGGACAAACTTTTTAAGGTAGTGGGAATTAATCGTGACAAGTAATGCTTTGCCCCTCAACAACCGTATGTAACCTGCTGAAAAATCTCCTGGACAGGCGGACGGACATACGTTTTGCGGTCAATCGATTTTTCGCTATCGGAGACCCACAAAACATGGATTCTGGCTACACCACGTGTTAGAGGATTTTTTTCTAAATGTAGCTACTGGATTTATCCACTTTTTCGTTACCAAGACCCAGCAACGAGAGTTTTTCTGTGGAAAATTCGTCGTTTTGTCGCGCAGCATTACATAACCTTTTCTCTGCTCCTTACAGAGAACGTGAAAGTTAACAATGTGTATTCGTAGACTAAGTTGAACGCACGTCACACGGATTCTTCACGCGGATTGCTTACACTCCCTATCTATGAAATCTTTCATGGTACTTTCGGCGCCAGCGTGATCATACTCGTAGAAGCTGATGCGCGTACGTCATAACACCAGATCTACTGAATTTATATGATATGAGTCTGATGCCAAGGACGGCTGTATGCCAATTGTGTTTTTTTATTTGACCGATTAATTTAGGTGAATATATTATTTTCTCTTTTTGTTCGATTTACACATTTTGTTCGATATGAACATTTTTAAGTTCGAGTCGTCTGTTTTCTCTTTTGCTAAGAGTGCAGCCTGAATTTCTATACAAATGCGTCTTTTTTGGCAAGTTTTACTTGGAGAATTATCATTTTACTTTACGAATCAGTCCATTTACACCTTTCCTGCTACATTTTCCTTTGCATTTTTTCGCTTATTTAAATAAGCGAGTAATTTTCGCTTATTAGAGTTCGCTTATTTAAATAACCCTTAAAGGTTACTGCATATTCTGCATATTAACAGAAATTCTAGAAACAACAAGAAAAACATTGATAATTTTTTATTAAATAATTATATAAATGGATGAAACCCCCTTGTCTCCAGTTCCTTCCTTCACTCGCTAGGTAACTTGGACGAATGCTGCATTATATTATTTGAAACGCATTATATTATTTGTAAAGTTCAAGAAAGTTCTTGAAATTTTCGCATCAGAATCATGATGCAACACAGGCTTAGGAAGATATTAGATTTCTTATAAGTGACACAAATAACAAATAATTTAAGTTATATAGATAGATAATTTATTTAATTTGCTTTGGGCATTAAGCCCGGTGGCAAATTCTTTACACTTACTTTACATCTAATACTATAATATAATAATGAATACTAAAAATACATACAATTCAATAAACAGAACAAAATCACTCCAATTAAGGCATGCCTACTAAATGCAGAGGCCCTTCACAGACTACTGATTCTATCGCTTACACTATTATTAGAATTTAATTTAACCTAAAAGTGTTGATGTTTCTAGGAAAAGTCTCCATTAGTGCTTCAGGCAAGTTATTCCATGACTCAATATTACTATTTACAAAAACGTATTTTCCAACATCTGTTCTCTGTTTTCTTGGACGTATTTTCCTAATATGGTCGTGACGTGCTAAGTAGACGGGTTCATGCATTCTTTCCTGAATTTCCCTCCATGCCGGATTTTTCCTTAACGCTTTGTAAAATGTATACAACGTTGCTTTTTCCCTATGGCTCGCCAATTATTCCTATGACAATACTTCATTGGAAATATTTCCTAACGAATTTCCCCTTTTAACAAATTTTACTACTACTTTCTGAACTCTTTCGATGGAGTTTATTTGGCCCTTTCTATATGGATCCCAACACGCTGCTCCGTACTCTAACATCGGGCGCACAATGGTTTATATGCTAGTTCTCCTGATTTACTGCTTCCCTTCCTTAACACTCGCATTACAAAGTGTAATGATTTCCATGCCTCCCCAACAGTAAAGTTGACGTGCTCCCCCCCATCCAAGTTGTTCATTAATTATCACCCCCAGATATTTACAACTAGTTACCTGCGGAATTACCTTGCCCGCAAGCAATACTTAGCTGTCCATTTATGTCTACTGCGCGTAAAACGAGCTATTTTGCATTTATCCGGATTTACCTTCATTCTATTGATTTCCGTCTATTCTTCTAAGCATCGCAAGTCTCACTGTAATTTATCCTGATGTTCCCGATCTTTCTGTAAATAAGGCAGTCGTCCGCAGAAAGTTTAATTTTTGAGCCTATGTCATTCACACTAAATATAATAAAGGTCCAAGTACACTCCCCTGCGGAACCCCAGACGTTACCTTAACTCTGTCCGATAGGCTGTTTCCCACCTTCACTCGTTGGTGGCGGTTATTTAGAAAATCCTTAATCCACAGTATCACTCTCGAGTCTAGCCCTATTTGTCTAGTTTTTCAAGTAGTATAGCATGGGGGACAAGATCAAAAGCCTTCGTAAAGTCTATTACCGCCGCATCGCTTCTATCACCCTCATCTAGTGCATCCGCGATATCTTGACAAAAAGGTATTGTTTGACTTTCACACGAATATATACACTTATATTTTCTGACAGAGTTCTTAACAACATTAGGAACTCAAAAATTATTTGCACGAAAGTTGTGCTTTAATAGATGAAATAGTTGAAACAGTTGGGAAACAGGTAAAAAAGGAATATTGCAATGATTAAACTATCTGTTATTTTTTCCAAACAATAGTGGTCTCCAAGTATTCAGAAAAAATAATAAAGTTATATTGGGAGATCAGCAAACATTGCAGATAAAACTTGATCCATATTTCATATCTACATTCAAATGTGGCGCCATTAACAATTTCTTCACTTAGAGAAATCGCTTTCAATGTATAAAACGTATTAAATGACAATCAGTTTTTAGATTTTTATAATTATTGAACTATTCAGTGTAATTATGTATTTTTTCTAAAATCCTCAGGCACATTTCCTAATATGATAATAATTGACCTGATGAACGATCACGACAATGTTAATTACTTTTTTTCAACTTGGTGTTACCGTCGACTTAGTTTCATGTTTCAAATGCGTAATGTAATCTAACACTACAATCCAGCATTTGTTCAAATGAATTTTGCATTGATTGGTAATATATATTGTGACGTCACGGGGTTAGACAACCCCATAACGCCACCATCAGCTATGTAAAGAAGCTCACGAACAGAGAGGACTAGGGTACGCGGCGGAGCGATAGCTAGTAAACGCGCCATCTGCCCACAGCTTTTCGAACTACGACGCCCGAACTAGTGAGTAATGTTTTTTTCCGGGAGGTCACGAAAGGAGAATGTGCACCCCTCCAAAATTTCTCCAGGCGCGAGTATCATAAGTATCGCGGCGCGCCTCGGAGGAGCTCTCTTTTACGGCAACAACGACGGCGACCAGAATAAACTCTGACTACAGCAGCGACGGCGAGTACAAATAGATAGTATAGGAGTTTATTTTAACTTGGTAGTAAAAGTTAGCTTGGAAAGCGTATTTTAGAAAAGTGAAGTAATTAAGAAATAGAGTGCACAATCATTCGTTGCATTCACAATAATTGAGAGAGCAAGCGAAATAACTGTTTTACGTCGAAATAACTTCAAAGTTGTAAAATTCGCGCAGAAGGACATTAATTAAATCCAGCATCTCACATTGCACGCTGAGACCACACACGCCTAAAGTGTGGTAGGTCGGCCGAGCATTTAAGCATAACTTCAGCAACATTAATAATTTCGAGGCTGGAAGCGCGAACAAACGTGTACGAGGCGCGGTAGAAGAAGAAGGACGACCCCAGGAAGAGCGAAGCGTAGGCGAGAAGGACTTGGTCTGGAGCGAGGATAGTACGGGTTCGGAATGAGAGAAGGGTGTGGAAATTGGAGGCTTGGCGCTGTTCGAGCGAAGGAAACTGCTATCGTCGCGGGACAGCACGCGAAGACGAAGAGGCAACGCGGAGCGAGCGGCAGAAAATCCCCAAGGTTACGTACAGGCGAGCGACGCTGAGCTGTTGAGGTAAAGAAACTGGCAACGTTTATGCGGCGATCAGCTGGGGAAAGATGATAGCTGTAAATACACAACAATTAGTGTTAAAAGTGGGTGAAACGTCTAGAATAGGTGGGAGAAGTATTTCGAACTGTGTGAGTGGCAGTTTCCACGTCATTTACTGCACGTGTCATCAAATTCATTCAAAGAGGCCATACCTTGTACAATTTTACATAAATGACTCAGGATTTTCATATGTTGCACAGTTAATATTATCTGGAAAGATCAATTTGTTGTATTGTGTTTAAAGTAATTGCTTTTGTGACATGTAAAAGGGTCTGATTTAAGTAACATGAATGCCACGTATATTTTTTTATTTAGTGTTATAGTGAGTGCGAAGCCCAAGGCTAGCACCTGTGAAAGGGTTTCTTTGAAACAAGTACCAAATTCATTTGAAAAAAGAAGCCGTGCACGGAAAACTAGAGGCCAAAAGAGTAAATAATTTGGTAGTGGAAAAACTCAGAAAGGAGTAATCAAATCGTAAATTGTAGTTGATGAAAGTGTGTTCAGGCAGTCGAGGTGACGCCTATATGTTTTGTTTTTTGTCTTGTTTCATTTTTTTTCAGCGACCAGCTACTTAAAGTGCAATAACCTGTTATGAAATTGTGTCAATGTAAATTTTCTCATTGAATTCATTGAATTCATATTATTCGTATTTTATTTGAGTCATTGTGTTAAGGGTTCAGACCTTCCTCATATGCGAACGATCCTGCTTCCTGAGAATTTTAAGCTCGCTTCACGAGCATTCATGCTATCACGACCCACCACGTGTGCTAAAGTAGGAAAAGTAGGTAGGTGGGGGTGTTACAATACACACACACACACACACACACACACATATATATATGTATAGTGTAACACCCCACCTTGACGCCGTATCTATAACAGCCCCAAGTGGAGGTGCTCGCAGGGTTGACCTCGACTTACCTTTTTCCCGGCGCCAGCTGAAGGTTAATGCTTTGTCCGGCTCCCCCAATGAAGATCCTGAAATATTTGGCGGGAGCATGCGTGGCGTGGGCATTGGCATGCAACTCGCAATTAAGAGAATTTTCTTTTTTAACTTAAATTTAATTTGCAGATAATGATGATTATTACAAATTCCTGTGAAGCCGGATTCATAAAAAAGGTTTAAACCTAACTTACATCTAGATTGCACTTACAGAGCGGTCATTCGCCCATCACTCGCCTCAGCGACAGTCCAGGGCGGGTGCGGGTTCGTTGTACCGGCACCGGCGGGGTGACGGGTCAGACTGAGTGGCGGCTCTATCTGACGCCCGTCCAGGTAGAACCCGGGCGTCGAGGTGATGCCAGCGGCTCAGGCGGCGTCTCGGGTCATCCACCCGAAGCGGCGGCGGCCCAGGGGATGGCGCCGTCGCTGGCGGTCGGAAAGCTCACGACCGGCGCGATGGCCAGGCGCCTGAATGGACGGTGGTGGCGGCGGCGGCGATAGCAAAGCCGGCTCTCCGCGCAGTGTCCGGTAACTCAGGAACGGCGGCTCGTGTCCTTGGGTCGTCGCCCGTCCTTGGGTCGTCACCCGTCCTTCGGTCGTCGCCCGTCCGGGCCTGAGCGGAAGATCGGCTGAACTTCCGCGATGCCCGACGCGTGGCTTTGAAACTCGTGGCCCGACTTCGCGGTAGAAGGCGGCTCGCGGCGGCGCGGTCGAGGCGGTGGCGGTCTTTACAGCCTATAGATGCCCGCGAACTATCGAGGCCCGTGTCGGTAAAGCATATTTGCTCATTCGAGGCAAAGTCCTAATATGCGTTAACTTACGCGTGGCCGAAGCCCGAAACCAGAGGAAGGTCTGCTCTCTACCGCTGTTCAAACCAGAAGGACCCAGCTTCTCCTTACTCGGAGCTCCGCGGCTCCATATGGCCACATGATCGCGTCCACGCGATGTTCACGCCTATTGGCCTGCGACATCACGCGACACGGGGTGGCCAATCGTGGCTATATCGACGTAGCAGTTGACGCTATGAAGTAGCGTCTTCAATGGAATTTGTTCCACGTCAGAATTTCGCCGAAATCGCCGGCGCTGGTCGGCGGCAGCCGGAAATTCCATTGACGTCACGGGCACGCCCCCTTCACAGGGCTGGTTAACAAAGGCGAGCCTGCTCGCCCGCATCGACGGCGCACAGGTAACGGGAAAACGTCCCCTTTCCTGCTGCCCTTCGACAACCGCCTTCACCACGCATTTTAAGATGCGATTGCAAATATAATTTATATCCATAATTCGACGATGCCATACGTGGGCGACTGTGCCGTTACTATATATATATATATATATATATATATATATATATATATATATATATACTCACACACAGGGTGAGTCATCTAACTTTAGCACCTCCTGTAACTATTGAACGGTTGAAGATATTGAATTGCAGTTTTCACGGAAGTACATGAGAAAATAGGGCTAACTGATACGTGCATTTATTTCTATTTTACCACTTGTATTTTACGAGATATTTGAGGTAACTTTGTTTTTTCAAATAGAACTATACCTATTTTTTCAGTCTATCATAAAGAGATAAATCTAATGATATACATAATGTCATAAGTTAAATCAGGATTTTTTTTGAGAAATTTTGATTCTTTTGTGACCAGTTCTTAACGGATATTTGAAAGTAACAGACCGCCACAGAAGGTCACGCAGCGCTCCACCAGCAAGAGCGCGCTCGGGGAAGGGATCTTAGTATTTCAAGATACAAAACATATCCCAAACATTCTGAACGCTCCTATCATATCGAGCAGTGTGTGAAATAGATTCCGAAGTTCCGTGTGATCTCGCCGTCTCAATCTCAAAAATTGCTGCAGTTGTTGTTATCCAGCCTTTTTATTTATTTATTTATTTATTTATTTATTTATTTATTTATTTATTTATTTATTTATTTAACATCAAAATCAGTTAAAAACTGTGCGTGACGTGGTATGGGAAGTGAATTATGTGCACGTTTTCAAAATTCTGTGATCCCTACACGAAGCCTTACAGTACTGGAATTTTGAAAACAGAAAAATATTAGCGTTTTTTGCAAGGATTGTAAAAAAAGCTCCAATGTAATAAAATCTATTTTCAATGATAAATCAGCAATAAATTTGGGCTCTTATCTATCATGACCTTCGTCAAGAGATAGTAATTCCTGCCGCGACAACATGGAAACGATAATTTAAATAACTGTATTTCATCTGGCAAAGTGTTGTAAAATAATGTACATGTATTGTATGTGAAGTTTTTGAAATGAGATGTTGATACTGTCACCTGATATTGATTTCTATTTCACCTGATTTTGATGAATATGATTTCTACGGCGAGTGTTACATATTGGCGTTTTCTGAAAATATATTCCTGCCCCTAAGCAAGTCATTTTTGACTAAAACTACTGATTAGTAAATCAACAGACAAGGTAATGGTCAAATTCCTAGATTAATGAAGAGGGGTTTACAAGAATCACGTGGGTGGGATTTGGTTATTATTCGTACAATTCGTTCTTGTAATCTAAAAGTCTGGCTGTTCTTTTAGATTTATTTCCCCAGAATATTATGCCAGATATCAGGCGGGAATGAACATTCGCGAAATATACGCAACGAGCAGTATGAAGGTGACTTAATTTGAAAGAATTCTGAACGCGTGGCATAATGAACTTAATTTTGTGTTCAATTCATTTAAATGGACGTTCCATTTAAGGTTTGACTGAATTGAGAGACCTAAAAATGTTGTTGCCTTAACATCAGTCAATGGTACACTGTTCATTTTCAATGGGGCACAGAATTGTTTATTTGAAATGGAAAACTTCATTAAAACCGTTTTCTTTTCGTTCACTATTAATTTGTTATTTCGGAACCAATTTGAAACATCTGATATTGTACTATTTACTGTTTCTTTATTGCAAAGGATGTTCGTATCATCCGCAAAGAGAACCGTTCTTCCGTTTCGAATCGTCGAGGGCTTTCGTTTACGTACGAAGAGAATAAGGCCTAAAAACGATCCTTGGGGAACTCCATGTGCAATTGGCAAAGTGTCGGAAAGGTGTGTACATAATGGTCCATCATTCGAGTTGATGAGATCTCTGAGATCGTTGTTTAAGATACGAACATAACCAATATAGAGCAGTACCCGGATTCCATATGAAGATAATTTTGAAAGTAAAATGTCATGGTCAATGACGTCAAAAGCTTTTGAGACATCTAAAATACCGACTCCAATGGGTGCTTCATTTTGGTCCAATGATGAAGCGGCGTCTTTAAGATAAGAAAATATGGCTGTTTCTGTAGATTTTGATTTTCTGAATCCATTTTGTCAATCTGTAAGCGCGTCGTGTTGAGGAAAGGTTTCCATTCGTACGTAAAAAAAGTGCCTCTGATATTTTTGAAAAAAAGCTGGCAGAAATGAAATTGGCTGATAATTTTGAATTTCCTTTTTGTTGCCGGTTTTCAAGAGCGACTTAACCTTAGCTGTATTGAAAATCTGGAAACGTTCCTGTGTATAAGGATGCATTAAATATGTGAGTTAATGGGTGTATAATGGCAGGCGCACAGGTCTTTAATAAAGAAACCGGAAATTCATCTAAACTGACCATATATTTATTTTTTAGTTTACCGATTATTTTGAGAATTTCTTAGGAAGAAGAGTCGGAAACGAACATCGTGTCTCAAATTATGGGGGAAATGTCTGATATTGAATTTTGTGGTGAAAGACTCTTAGTAAGATCGACAGCAGTTTTCGAAATGTATTGGTTAAAGAGACTAGCCACTGTTGTCGGATCGTTTACATTTTTATCGTTATCTTTTAAAACAACATTCTCTACAAGGTTTCTAGTTGATTTGGTCGTATTTTTTTTATTATATTCCACATTGCTTTTTTAAGTTTAAAATTTCCTTTCAACCCTGAGATGTGTTTTTTATGTAAAGTGGGATTTGTTGTTTCAAGAAACCCTTTCACAGGTGCTAGCCTTGGGCTTCCAACTCACTATAACACTGAATAAAAAAACGTGGCATTCACGTTACTTAAATCAGACCCTATTACATGTCACAAAAGCAATTACTTTCAATACAATACAACAAATTGATCTTTCCAGATAATATTAACTGTACAACATATGAAAATCCTGAGTCATTTATGTAAAATTGTACAAGGTATGGCCTCTTTGAATGAATTTGATGACACGTGCAGTAAATGACGTGGAAACTGCCACTCACACAGTTCGAAATACTTCTCCCACCTATTCTAGACGTTTCACCCACTTTTAACACTAATTGTTGTGTATTTACAGCTATCATCTTTCCCCAGCTGATCGCCGCATAAACGTTGCCAGTTTCTTTACCTCAACAGCTCAGCGTCGCTCGCCTGTACGTAACCTTGGGGATTTTCTGCCGCTCGCCCCGCGTTGCCACTTCGTCTTCGCGTGCTGTCCCGCGACGATAGCAGTTTCCTTCGCTCCAAGCCTCCAATTTCCACACCCTTCTCTCGTTCCGAACCCGTACTATCCTCGCTCCAGACCAAGTCCTTCTCGCCTACGCTTCGCTCTTCCTGGGGTCGTCCTTCTTCTTCTACCGCGCCTCGTACACGTTTGTTCGCGCTTCCAGCCTCGAAATTATTAATGTTGCTGAAGTTATGCTTAAATGCTCGGCCGACCTACCACACTTTAGGCATGTGTGGTCTCAGCGTGCAATGTGAGATGCTGGATTTAATTAATGTCCTTCTGCGCGAATTTTACAACTATTCGACAAACTTATTGGTCTTAATTATCTCACTTTCGAAGATACGCTTTTCAATCTAACTTTTAACTACCAAGTTAAAATAAACTCCTATGCTATCAATTTACAACCGTCGTCGCTGCTGCAATCGAATAGTTCAGTCTAGTTGCCGTCGCTGCTGTAGTCAAAAGAAGATCAGTGTACTCGCCGTCGCTGCTGCAGTCAAAGAGAGTTTCTTCTAGTCGTCATCGCTGCTGGAGTGAATGAGAGTTCCTCCGAGGCGCGCTGCGATACTTATGGTACTCGCGCCTGGGGAAATTTTGGAGGGGTGCATATTCTCCTCCTTTCGTGACCTCTCGGAAAAAACATTACTCACTAGTTCGGGCGTCGTAGTTCGAAAAGCTGTGGGCAGATGGCGCGTTTACCAGCCATCGCTCCGCCGCGTACCCTAGTCCTCTCTGTTTGTAGGCTTCTTTTCATAGCTGATGGTGGCGTTATGGGGTTGTCTAATCCCGAGACTTCACAATAAATATATTGTTATATTAATAATAATAATAATAATAATAATAATAATAATAATAATAATAATAATTATAATATTTTTCTAAATATGCGTCTCCATTTTGATTTTATATAGTTTTAGTTTTTTGAACTTGGTGTTTATTTATAAAACCAATTTTTCTATACTGGATTTTAAAAAAGTTTGTAACTTAGTAAGTTAACATTTTGGGTATATCAGAAGGAAAAAAGATCATCCAAAGAATCAGCATACAACACCGTCTGCAAAATTTTATGTAAACAACTGGGTTGTATACTTAGATTTAAACAAGGTTAGTTGACGTAAATCAGCTGGTGAGGTGTCATCGAATCGGAAGGTTGAACGTCACCATAGTGGCGTGTAAGCTCCCGATTTAATGGCATCCTAACAGCTAATCTGTCGAATGAAACTCTGAATAAATCGAAGTATAATACCGCTTACGTAAATACGGGGTTAAAAACTAGAATATGGGAACAGTATCAACTTAGCAGAGTACAGACATAATGTTTTAACGAAGAGACTTGCTACTAATCCTGTTGATTTGGAAAAATGTAATGATTTTGGAACAAGATAATTTTTTATTGCAAGAGGCTAACAGCAGAAATGTTTTTGACACTCCATGACTATCATAAACTTCGTTTAAGTCAGGTTTCCTCTTGAGAATCTCAGAGGTATTAGTTTGGGGTTCGCATTGACTAGGAGAAGAAGAATTTACTTTGTATGTGTTTAGGTCTGGAAGATGCTTCTCAACATAGGTTTTTTTCTGGAATGTGATACGGACCATACTTGACGAGTAACATTGACGAACTGTATGGTTACCATATAGTTTTTCATTAATTTTTAAATTAAATTAAAGTTAGTAATTCAAATTATTATTTTTTAGTTTTACTTCACATTTACTATTACGTGAAATAATGACACCGTGTAATAGTTATGAACTTACTTTTTTATGCAATGTAGAGAACAAAAGTCTATTTAACTTTAATTTATGTCTTCCTGAAGAGGTTCAACAGTTATATTGGTCGAAATGTTGAACGATTAATTGATATTAAGATGCATTTTTTTATAATATGACATAAACAATAATTGCTATTAACATCTAAATTATCTTAAAAAAATAGAATCTGATGTACATACTTTTTATAATTTTAACATATCTGCCTAAAAACTGTGTGACAATTTCGTCGTTAATTATTATTGGCCTTATTCTATAAAATATGTATTAAATTTTTACCTATTTTCTTTTTAATATTTCTTGATTCAGTTTTAATTACTTTTAGGTTACGCTGTAAATCAATGACGTATCACTGAGACTTGCCTGAGTGTAAATTTATTTTAATGAAAACTTTGTTAGTACATGCTTTGTTTTGTATACAGTTTTGAAGGAATGATGAATGAATTAATAATTAATGAGTTGTCTAATGGGAACCTATGTCTGTCCGTACGTTTTACATGATCCCTTTCTTCGTTGTACGGTTATTTTTCATTTAATTTTTTCATCGATGGTTGGAACATCTTAAGAGCCAAATTTCAGAAAATATGTTGTTGTTTTTAAAAAAAATGTTGCGTCCACACCTTGACGCAACGCGTCTCTAAGCCCCTTAAAGGGCGTTGAGCGCTTTGCACTGGGGAGTAATCCTCCCTTAATGTGCTTTATTTTTTTAATATTTTTCAAGTCTTGTCACGTCGCAGTCAGTCAGTGCCTTTTATCCCTTCGGCCAGGGGCTCAACGCCGTTAGATCCCGGGGTTCCTGGCCGGTCACCCAACCACGAACCCGCAAGTCTCGAATTCGCTTAACCTTCGTGACTTCACGGAGCGTAGTAAACGAATTCGGCTAGCGCCGCCGGCCGAATGATTTTGTGAATTAAAAAGGTATGGCCTCGTCATACAGCTGAGAAAATTGCGTTATAGTGTTTAAGTTAGAGGTTGATAGGGGAAACAGTTTTTATATTAACAACTATGAAATCGTTTTGGCGACCATTAATTAATACATCTTGTGTATTCCAACATTGACAAGAAATTATCGCATTAGTTGTGTTTAATTGGATTTTAAGATAAGAAAGTTGTTTCTTAAGACAAAAATTGTGCATTGTTTAAGATTATTGTTTGGGCTTCAACATTTGGCAATTTTTGTTATGATAATATACTTTTCCTACTTTTCTCTGCTATTATAAATATTTGTATAAAATTTTAAATGCAAAATCTGCATTTACAGTCGTCAGAATTGTAGATTGTATTATTTCTGTTTCCTAAACACCTACCATAAATTAATTTGGCATATCTCACATGCCATTGAAAACCCATAGAAGTGAAACTATGCACACAACTGAGAAAGTATTTGTAGTGATA
Organism: Teleogryllus oceanicus; assembly: GCA_964035755.1. Lineage (NCBI taxonomy): Eukaryota > Metazoa > Arthropoda > Insecta > Orthoptera > Gryllidae > Teleogryllus > Teleogryllus oceanicus. The sequence goes on along the minus strand of CAXIVR010000001.1, from coordinate 171,506,330 downwards.
AAGTTAATATATTTGTCATGATATATTTGAAATTATTATTGTAATGAAGATTTTTGAACAGAATTAAGAAATGAGGAATGATATTTTTTTGCCTCACCTTTGAAGTTTACGTTTTAGTGGATATAGATGTGGTGCATATTAATCATTAATATGTTTAGGGAATGTCTTGTCTTTTCTTGTCACACTTGCTACACGTGTAAAAACCTCTTTTCAACTCACTTAATTCTACTCCTATTGCTGGGAAACTATGTCTCTGTTTCACACTCAAATGTACGCAGGGATCTACCATTTTTATATAATTTCAATACCCTAATTTATTTTCTAGTGGTGTTTCCTAACGTTTTCCGCACAGTTCCCTACATGCCGTTAAAGTTTGCGAGTTTACTTTCTACAGAAACATCGCCCTATCAAGAGAATTCACAGACTAGAAATTTCAGTTCATTGACTTGTTCTATTAGAGTATTATTTACAACGAAAATATAAATAAATCAAAGATATAGCGAATACAGTCACCTTATTCTAGAAAATGTGTGCAGTAAATAAATTTCCACCAAAAAGTCCTTGAAACAGGTTTCTTTCTGCACTACGAAGCAACTACGTGGCAAATCTATGAAAGTATAAAAACGGAGAAAATAATTTGCCTCGATCATTAAAAAAAAGTATTTGACGAATAAGAGTGTCTCATCATGTAGAATAGAATAGAATAGAATATTTATTTTGCTACTTAGGAATACATAGAATATTTCCGGTGGTAGCGTTTTCTAAGAAATTTCTACAAATATACAAAACAAACATCAAACAACATTAAAATATTAACATGTTAGCAAATACAATTTTACAAAATTAACCTATTAACCATATTGACTTAGTCTGATTTTAAAATGTTTGACATTCTGAGGGAAAGTCTCCTGCACTGCAGCAGGTAATTTGTTCCAATTTTGTATCGTTCTGTTTACAAACGAGAATTTACCTACATCTGTTCTCTGTTTTCTTTGCCGAATTTTGAAACCATGATCCTTCCGCGCGACGTAAGTTGGTTTAGATAGTCTTTCCCGTACTTCACCCCACGGACGATCCCCTCTTATTGATTTGAATAATGCACAAAGACGCGATTTCTCTCTGCGTTTTCCCAAAGGTTCCCACGATATAAATTCAGAATTTGAACGTCCTCTCCTAACAAATTTTGCAGCATATTTTTGTACTTTCTCGAGAGATTTTATTTGCCCTAAACGATAAGGGTCCCAACATATGGAGCCAAATTCTAATATCGGACGTACTAGAGACGTGTACCCTAATTCCCTTGATTTTCCACTTCCTTTTCTAAGTATTCTAATTACAAAGTGTAATGCTTTCCACGCCTTTTTCACTACATAATTTACGTGTTCTGACCAACTCAGATCCTCGTTTAGTACAATTCCCAAATATTTACAGCATTTAGCCCTCAGAATATCCTGATTTCCTAATTTATATATGATATCGTCTCTTTCTAGAACGCGCGAATCTAATAAACTTGCACTTGCTGAGATTTAATTTCATTTCATTTGTGATAGCCCATGATTCTAGCTTATCTAAATCAACCTGCAATATTTCTGTATCACTTGTGTTCTTAATTTCCTGATAAATTATACAATCATCTGCAAAAAGACGTATTTTTGATTGAATTCCCTGCCAAATATCATTAATATACGCTATAAATAACAACGGACCTAGGACACTTCCCTGTGGCATTCCGGACGTTACTTCCGCCCTCGAAGAGAAATTTGACCCGATTCGCACCCGTTGAGCGAGCTGAGAAATTCTCGAATCCAGAGAGCAATTCTTCTGTCTACGTTAAGCTTACTAATTTTTGTATTAATTTATCATGGGGAACGAGGTCGAACGCTTTTGTGAAATCTATAATAATTGCATGAACAATGGAACCTTCATCGAGAGAATCAGCAATGTCCTGACTGACAGTGACTACCTGACTCTCGCATGAATATACTTTTCTAAAACCGTGTTGCCCTTCGTAAATGATGTTATTCTTATCCCAAATTTCGCGTAAGTATTCTGCCCCTAAATGTTCCATTTGCTTAACACTACAGACGTTAGACTTACTGGGCGATAATTTTCAACATTTTGACGCGAGCCTCCTTTGAAAATTGGGACCACTATGGCATCTTTCCAATCCCGAGGAATACAGGAATTGTTCAGTGATATCTCGAAAAGCCGTAATAGGTACGATAACATAGCTTCTCCCCCTAATTTGAGAATTTCCCCCGAAATTCCGTCCGGTCCCGTTGATTTATTATTACCTATTTTGGCAATTCTTTTTCTAAGTGCTCTCGGATTTAGTACAAAATTTTCTCCTTCGCATTCGTTTACGGTGATCTTCCTTTTATCTGCAAAAACTGACGCGAAAAATTGGTTAAATATATTTACTTTTTGTTTATTGTCTACCACTAAGTTATTACTACCGTTTCTTAACGACGGGATTTCTTCGCGATTCCCCTTGCGCCTCCGTACGTATTTAAAAAATTGCTCCAACTTTTATTTTCATCAGTAAGGATCGTTTCCAAATACCCTTCCTGTGCTAATACTTTCGCCTCCAATAGTTCTCTCGTTAGATTCTTAAATTTCTTATAATGTTGATCACTTATTTTTCTTTTCCCATATGACCGCTTTTTAACTTTCGTATCCTATTATTATAATATTCTGGATGGGGATTTCCTGTTATGATTTTATACGGTACGTAGAGATCCATACATTTATTAATGATTTTCTTAAAATTATTCCAAACTTCCTCTACAGAACTACCAATTCCCGCCCATGTGGAATAATTATAGACTAAATACTTTTGTAAATTGGCCACGTCCGCCTTACGGTACAAGTAAATCTTCTTACGCTCAGTTCTATGCGGTGTACAGTTCCCTTTCACTTTTAGACACACAGCCGAGTGGTCGCTTATACCGTGGAACTACGTCACAACTCGTAACGGATCCCTCCGGACGCGTTAAAAATATGTCTAAAATGGCATTATCTCTTGTTGGCTGCTTTACTACCTGCACTAGGTTATTTGTCCAAACTAGCTCGTTTACTATCGCCTGCCCCCTCTCCCCTGCGTCACTTCACCTTCCCACTGAATTTGTGATAAATTTAAATCTCCGCCGATAATTAACTGTCTGTTCTCCTTGATACTAACGCGCGTTCTATCTACGAGTTTCTGCAAGATATTCATATTTTCCCCTGGAGGTCGATACATTCCTATTATTTCCCATGTATCTCGATCGTTTTTACCCTGAACTTCCACTGCAATCATTTCACACTCTAGATCAGACCACAATTCTACGGACTTAAAGCAATTTTTTACGCAAATAAACACCCCCCACCGCGACTACCCCGATCTCTTCTAAACACTACGTAATCTCCCCTAAATATCTCCGCATTTGAGATATCCACACTAAGCCACGATTCCGTTCCTATAATAATATCGGCGTTGTATATTTCCACAAGATTCCAAAATTTTAAACTTTTATTAACAATGCTTCTACAGTTTACCTGCAGCAATACCAGAGACTTACCCTCATCTGTGTCCATCGCTTTTCCTTCTCAGCTGCTCCCGGGCTCCGCTGTGGCGGCGTGCGCGCTGATCTTCGCAAATAAGCGTCCCAGCTTTGAGGCACCCCTCCTGTTGAGGTGTAGGCCATCGCGGCCCAGGTCGCCGTCTGCAATCCAGGCGTTTGAATCCACCATCTGCACACCTAACGTGCGCGCCACCCACTCCATGCTGTCATTCATTAGGCCTATTCGGGTCCAGCGAGTGTCCCTCCTGCGCAATAAACCACTCAAAATTAATTTTGCAGTAGGAAACTTTTTTCTTGCTGCTTTTACAAGTTCATATAGGTAATCTATAACATAGTCTACATTCCTTTTCGAGTCGTTTGTTCCCACGTGTAAAAATAAGTGCATCCGGTCGGTCTAGGTCCTGGTTCTCGATAACTCGGCGTAGTTGTGCCGTTCGAATGCCCGGAAAACACCGTACGTCCAGAGCCTCGTTGCCAGTCCCAGTATGCCAAACGATGCTGTCCCCTAGAACAAGCACATTTTTATCAGTACCCTTTTCAGCATCTGACGTAGTCTCAGAAACACTGCTAGTAATCACCTGTAACTGTTCTTCCAGCTCTTTATTCCTTTTCATACAATCTTCGAGTAAAGCCCTCGTTGTCTTCAATTCTTGCTCCAGCTCCCGTATTCGCACATCGGCCCCTGCTCCCGAATAGCACGGCAGGCGCCGCAGGTTCAATCTTCACTGCTTCTAAACCGGCCCTTTACGTTCCCACAGCTGTAGTGATACCAGCGGTAACACCTATCGCACTGCGCTCCAAAACGCAAGTTCCGTTCCCAACCAGCACACGTTATTGCTTGCGGCTGCACAACTGCGTCGCTGCTAGGGCCAGGATTTATTTCCACCCCGCTGATTACCAGCAACGTAGCAAGAGCCGCAGAACTCAGCAACGCTGCTAGCCGCCAGGAATCGCTGTGTAGAGTACCGCCGGGCGCGGCCAAGACCCCACGCGCGCCCGGTAACATTCCAAGGAACACCCCATCACCGCCTTTCACCAGAGCTCCCGGAAAACACGTCCGCACAGTCTGCCCGCCCAGCGCCGAATGTAGGTGTGTGGCCGCAAGCTAGTGCGCGCGTTCATGGGCGGTAGAGGGTTCAGTCTCGAATCGAGGGTTCAGTCTCATGTGAACTAAATTTTACAAAATTTTCAATCATCTTCATTGCAATCACCTTCAGTGTAAGTATATGGTGTTTGGGGGCGAAGTAGATAAACAACTATTTCTACATAAGGAAAAAATACATTCTGAAATCTTAAATTCGTAAAAGATCCATCTTGCCCCAACAATCCTAAAGATCCAGTTATTCCCATCACTTACGCTACAACTACCATTAGGCTCGGTGGCCATCGCAGAATCTACAGACAGCGGCCGAATGGCGGGCTCATTTAATCCCGTTGTATTAAAAAAATGTTCTTCAAAGACAATTTTTGCAGTTTTCATGTTTTCTATTACTAACTTTTCATTCACAATTGCAGCCTAAAACCATTTCCTGTAGAAAATAACTCCATGATGTTATTAGTAACGAAGAAGTAGTAATGTAACTCCGAAAAAATATGTTCTGAAAAATATGTCAAAACACATCGAATTTGTTTTAAAATAAAAACACTTAGAATTTTTTTTCTTTTGCTTGAGGATCATGAAGAATTCTTAACGACCAATTGATGAAATATTAGAAGGCAGGTTAACGGGGCTTGGTCATAAGTAAACACGAACTATAAGTTAGTTGTTTCCCGACGTTTCGGAAAATTTATTTCCATTCTCAGGGCTGAATAATATGAGGAAAGAAAACAACACACATTTACTATAATACTTCCAAAAAACCGCGTGTCATATAACAACCATCCTGTCTACATTTACAATATCTTGTACAAACAACGTTACATACCTTCCAATCAAAACATGAACTTTACGCACTTTACGCACTTAACGCGCTTCATGCACTTTATGCACTTTATGCACTTATGCACTTTATGCACTTTATACACTTAATGCACTTTATGCACTAATGTATATCTTCCAGGAGTTTTCATCCAAATAGACAACAGAAAGCAATACTGCCTCAATCGGAGGAATGTTCGCAATAAACTTTTTTTTAACGTCCCAGATGCAATTTTGAAAGTCTCCAAATAATACTACTGAGCTTTGAATACCCAGCACTTAAAGACCAATGGAAGAAATTGGAAAAACGATTGAAAAATATCCTCCTGAAACATCAAAAGGCACAACTAAAAAAAAACACATTTTTAAAGGCATAAATAGGTATTTGTGATGGACTCAGAACGCGAAGATAATAAAGAGAATTATGAAACACATTTGAAAGAACTTTCAACAGAATATCAAAATATAAAATGTATTTTACGAAAAAAAACTATTAAAGGTTAATTTAAAACCCAAAAACTTTATTCTGGCAAGGAAAGTGACAGCTTAGAGGAATTTAATCGGCCGGTCAAAGATCAATTTTTGCCAATGAACACTGTATTGAAAATGTCATGTAACGATGTTACACTTACACCCCACATCTCAGGCACCTCTCGGGGAGTGAGAGAGACAATCTCCGAGAGGCGCCTGAGATGGAGGAGCATCCAGCACATGTATTAATTATGCCTTAATGCATTATGTATTAATTAAGACAGCCAGACTATTGCTATGCCAAGACATAGCAGATTTGCTGGACGAATGAAGTAGGGTTGATGCAATACTATTAGATTTTTCTAAGGCACTTGATCTTGTTCTACATGTAGTGTAGTGTAGTGTAATGTAGTGTTAGATAAGCTATAAATCAAAGAAAAGTAAAGACAAAGTGTTAATTTAGAGATAACTAGAAATTAATTAGAACAAGGTTATCAACCTCAATTCTAATTGTAAATGTTTGTATTAGTTTTATAATTGTTCTAATTCTAATTGTAATCATTTTTACAACAAAGCATTATAGATAGATAAATATTTATTATTCTGTAGGTAGGTATATACAACCTGATGAAAGAACATCTCAAGGTATATACAACCTGGTGGCAGATTATCTCAAATTGAACTTTAATACATCCATTTAAAATACATAAAATGTTATATCATTGCGCAATTACGACTGTCTACAGTGTTCAGGGGAAATTTTCTGCAAAAAAATTTCCAGTTTAGTGTACTCGAGAATGGACATACAGAAGAATTTTACCCGTTAACATGATTTCCGTGGCCGTGGCGGCGCCGAATAAATTGTCAATTGATTTTTGGACATTGAAGCGCGGGTCAGTAAGCGGGTGCTATGTTGCATTCTCGGGAAGAAAATGAGACTGGCGGGAGGCCTTCAACGGACAGGCTTTGACGGACTGACTTAGACATATGTCGCATTCCCAACCTTCTACGCTGCTTGGATTTGCCCTCGAGTGGTTCGTGCGCGACTCCAGAAGTCTTTTGAACGTGCAAAATGCTATGCAGGCCTGCCTTATGAGAATTTCTGCTATCGGTAACAGACATGGTGTTATACAATTAAAAAAAAGGTTTACATTAGCACTAATTGAATTGGCGTCTGAGAACGGCTGAGATGTTAATGCTTGAGCAGCAGGTAGAATTGTTTCGAAGAGCTCTCTCGGGAGAATCGGGGAAACTGGTTTGAGTACCCGTCGAATTTCAGAATTCCTATGAACGGCCGTCAGGTGCTCTATGCACGCAGGCAGTGTTGTCGGAACATAGTGTAATATCTCCCCTCTACAATGCCTCGACGCCTCACATTGTGGCGCCAATGTAATATCTTCTACTTCTAATCAATCACGATGGCCCACGTTCCAATTTTAAAATCTCACGACGATTGTAATCTTACTCTTATCAATCACGCCCAGCCGTTGGGCGTCCAATGTCACCTATCCCCTCCTCGTCACGTGCACTATCTTGCCCTGCCCTAGCCCTAAATTATAATTGGGTGCCATATTATCGATTGCCCGTACCTCTGCAAGCTCGAATTATTATTTATTTCTTACCGTGTCGTAGTCCGCCCGCTCACTCCATACGGAGTTGAGGTAAGGGTCCGTTTCGTTCGTGCCTGGGTCAACTTTCATACCACTACAGAATAAAAATACATGGAATCAAGGCAATTATGAGCCATTGGGATGCTCATGCATTTAATTTTGGATTTTCTTAGCTGATATCCCTTTCATTAACACAATCTGCCCCTCCGACTTACGAAACATAACAACACAAATACATAAACATACAGGAAGAGAAAATATAAACATGCACACTGAAAATACAATACAAAGAAAAATCTCATCCATCCATCAGAATGCGCATTCTGTCGTGACCTTCTTTATAATCCTTAGCCTAATATCATAACTTGGTCTTCGACAGAATTTCTTTTCTTTCTTTGGACTGGAGCGTAAACAAACCAAAAAAAAAAAAACCAATACAGTTATTGCACAATTCGTGCCACTTCCCTTTTTTGCAGCGATGTCACCTTCCGTCAGCGCCCGTCGCTGCTAGTTGTCACGTGCATTATTCACGCACGCAGTTCCCTGTTAATGCTTGAGCAGGAGGTAGAATTAGGTAGAATTAGCAGCAGGTAGGTGACCACCAGATCCTAGATGCACTCCTCCATTTAAAGTTTGCCAATGCATCCACAATTATTGTTTCTTGTACTAATCGCGTTATTGTACTAATCCTTAATGTTATTTCTATTTCTCGCGACGTATATATCTTTCGCGACGCTCCTGTTTCCTGCGCCTAATTTGCGTAAATATTGTCCATGCAGATTTTTCCGTGAATTTCTAAACGAATTTAAATGAATTTGCGATCCACTTAGTCTAAACAATGGTTTTTATGCAACCAAAATAACTTAATAACTTTTTACACGACACTTCCGCGAAATTTTTCCAAAAATTTTAACACAAAAACGCGTGCGATCATCTTCAGACCCGAACTCATTCTGTCTGTAACACATTTTTACATTGTTGGTCCCTACAATCCAAGTGACTGTCTTTTTTCAAACATATGCCCATCACCATAATAAATGTTCGAAAACTTTTACATTTTCGCTGTTTTCGGGCATCTTGCGTCTTACTCTCTGTTTCATAATTTATTAACTTTTGGTTTGTAATTGTCACATTACCGAATTCCCTTTTCCCGTTTTCCTTTTTCCAAAAAACCTTTATTTTCCGTCTTCCCCACTCGTGATGACGTCACTTACATCTTCGGTCGCTCTTTTAATTCTTTCTTAGTCCGTATGCTATGGAACTGGATACTGATTTATTCCGAGCGAGATTTATAAGTTCCCCCCGCGCCGTAACTAATTTTGCCCTGATCTGAATATTTTTCCCTATAATTTCTGTAAGTTTGGCCAAAATCCACCCAGGCATTCACTGGATATTCAATAAAACTCGTCTTGTTGTATATTTCCAGGACTACAACATGTCTTCCATCTTCGTCATGTTATGCATGCAATTTATACAATTTATAATATTTACGGAACCCGTGGCTCGAATAACGTGGTTCTTGTTTTAAAATGGTTCTAAATTTGGATTCTATTCATTGTTCATCACACCTATTTCCGCCCCTTATGTTTTCTATTGCTTTCCTAATAAGTATGATTACGCGGCGCTGTTGTCTATTGTTTGTTTCATTTTTTAATTCCTCCTTGCTTACATAAAAGTTCCATGCATTCTTGCGGGCTAGTCCCACAAATCATTGCAATAGTCGGGGATCGACAGCAGGCAAAAGTTTCCACCGGGGAAGGCAATTGGCTGATGGATGCAGCAAAGGGTGCGCAATTCACTTGCGTGATCAATTGAGCGGACAGGAACATTTATTATAGATGCAAATTGCCCACGTAAGACAGTATGGTGGTTGACATTGTATTAACATATGAATAAAAGCAATTATGTGATTTTAAATACTTCTTAAGACATTTATGGCACAGACGTTGACGAACGTAGGCAAACTTTGACTCATTTAAAAGTTCCGGAATTCCTGGCACTGATGAAGCAAGTGCAGGTTCTTACAAAATGAACACATGTTTTCGGTATTGTTGGTAGCGTTGTAATAATAATAATAATAATAATAATAATAATAATAATAATAATAATAATAATAAATTGTCATTTATTAATGGGTCACTAGGTATGCTCTTCCGCTCACCTTAAATATTTACATTATTTTACTATTAAAAAGTTTTCTTATTTTCTATTATTATTCATTATTACTATGAAGAAGAATTATTATACTGCTAAGAAGATGGGGAAGGCAGGAACTTGTTTTAATTCTGGGAGAGCGAACTAGGGATCATCCCGGCATACGCCTTATGCGATTGTATAAACCCAGAAAACCTTAATCAAAACGGCAGCTGAAGGCCGAAAATATTGACAACCGTAAAAATAAAACTACATACATTAAGTAAATAACAATGAATATACAGTAATGCCAAAATTAGACAAACTTATACAATACTAATTAAAATTACGTATTGTTAAGTACTGACAGCAGCTTCAAAAAATAGGGTAACATAATCGAATCGAAATTACAAGAAGAAATATTACAATATTTTCAATTTCCATATCAGTTTCAACCATATTAATGTTATTTATTACAATGTCAAGTGGTACCAAATTTGAGATTTGTGGTTCTCGCAGACAAAATATTTTTTTCCTAGGGCTAGACAAAATATATACATGACAATAATATTAGTAAATTAGCATTCTACAAAAAAATTAAAATGAAAAACAATCCACGATTTCTTGGTAGTGGGAGTCCAACAGCCCGAATCCAAAAATATGAAACACATTTTAAATTAAAACTTAAATCTATGAAATGGCATTTAAAGTTTTAATGGTTTCACACAACTTGTTTAGATGCTAAATAACCAGTTATTTTTTATGTACCTGTTGTAAATTTTAACTTTTTAATATTATTTTAATTCTTTCTCATTTAAGAGTTAATTTATCTCATTTTCCAAGAAAATTGAACTTGCTCACCCTTTACTAAGAAATCAACAAAGTATAAAAGTAATAGTAAAAACAAAATTAAATAATTATGCATCTAGATAAAATATTTTTCATCAGTTATATGAAATAATATCACTTTACAACCAGTACAGTGTAAGTTTGAGTTTTGTAAATCGGTGACAAAATGTTAGAGGTGAGACTTCTACGCTTTTGAAAATAATAGAGCTTTTAATTAATTTCTTCTTAAAAGAATTGACAGAAAGACAGTGATTAATGTTCCTTAGGAGGTTGTTCCAAGTTCTCGTTACGCCTACGGTAAATGACTTCTTGTAGCAATTAGAATTATGTTTTGGGATTTGTAATAATAAGAGTCTTGAACCGATTTGTTGTACGCGGAAGATGTTTCACTTTTAGTAATTTGAATTGAAGAGGGGGACAACAGCATCTCCCTGTCACTTAATCGCATTCAAAATAGTTCGATATGTAGTATTTATTTAGACTGTATATAAAGAGCTGTCTATAACCGTGTGGCAAGTACTGAGCTGTAGAAAGAGTTATTAAACATAAAGTAGTTAGTGTTCACGCAGAGTGAGATCAGATTGTACAGTTCTGTTCGTATTGGTACGGGGCATGTAGCTTTGTCCAGGATATTTTGTAAAATTAATTTACAGTCTTGAGTCGGGGTGCTAGGGAATAAATTTGTAACGTCAAAGGATATAAGTTTGGCATTGGCCGGTACGTGTATGTCTTGAAGTTTGGTCACTAGTTCCAAACTGTTATTGATGGTATGGACGGGTTTAAAACGTACGTGTTCATGAAAGAGGTTGTTGAGTCTGTGGGTAATAGTGTTGGTATAGGAAACCAAAGGCCTAATAGGTATGTTTTCTTTGTGGATTTTAGGGAGGCCGTAGAGGCGAGGGGGGCGGGATTAGAGGGAATAAAATATCTGGATTTAGTGAATAGGGCGGGGGAGTCCTTGAGTTCTGTTCTCAACTTAACAAGAAGTTTACTCGTAGGGTCCTTAGGAATTTGTTCAATGTTCTCATCATTCAGAAAATCATCTATTTTGTCATTGTAGTCTTGGGTGTTAAGTATGACGACCGTGTTCCCTTTGTCAGCTTTTGTAATGGTCAAGTTGTTTTCCGTGGCTTTCTTGAGAAGCAGTTTGGCAGTAGTAATTTCATGGTGTGTGTTTTTGATGTGGCAGGCTATGGTTTTGTCGCGGGAAAGAGCGCTGGCAATATCATATTTAGTTTCAAGCATGTTGTTAGAAGAGGGAATGTTTGTGTCTGTTTGAATGCATAATTGTTTAAGTTTAGTGCTACTGAAATGAGAAGGAGGACAATGCTTGAGGCCTTTTTCTAAAAGTGAATGTTCGAATAGTGTTGTCGAAGAAAGGTTAATTACTTTGGGATGGAAGACTGGATCGCCATAAACTGACGGAGGGGGTGGGTGGGCCGGTACAGCGCGAGAAGCAAGTCGGCAACAAGAAAGAAAATCTAAGAACCTACATTTTCATATATTTTGCCCTCCCTTAAGCTAAATGGCATTTTAACTTACAGTTCCAGAAGTTGAAATAATTTCATTAATTTTCTGAGTCTAAATAAAACAAACACATACTATCACTAAATGAACTAAAATTTTCTCCCTGTAGAAGTTTTAGATATTCTTGAATCACTTGAAATTTTCATTTTGTTAACTTACATTGCAAAACCAAAAGTCTATACTATGTAGTATGGGAGTCTATACTATAAAAGTATGGGTAGGAAAGGGCACAAGAATAATAATAATAATAATAATAATAATAATAATAATAATAATAATAATAATAATAATAATAATAATAATAATATATCTTGTAGAATACTTTTTACTTTATGTGACTGGGAAAAGATGGCCACTTTCCTTTTTTTTATTGGCACTCTGTTTTTGTAAAATGTTATTTTTGTGTTTAGTATAATTATTTAAAATAATGTTTGCAAATGATGGCAACAATAATTCAATAATGTCAATGGACAACATACCACAGTCACAGGCAGTATCGATCACATCTATAAAAACACAAATGGTTTCTAATAATGTATTTAGTTATTTTGATCAATATTTCCTTCTGACAAGAGGAATTTATGAACAGATCTTCAAATTTTGCTGATACCAAATGCTGCATCATCTGATACATAATACTGCAGACATTGATGGCTAAGCTCGAGGGTATAGTCAGACCACCTCTATTCATTTCATTGAATGTTTGATCTTCTGTACACTCACTTTGCAAAATCCTAACACAAAAGTTACACTTGATCTTCTTCACCAATTTGTAAGCAACATACCAAGACACATATATAACAGAATAATTATTATGGTAATTTAAATGAAAATCTTCTCCAATAATTTCCTGAAATTCTTGTTGATTGATTGTACCACCAATACAAACAGGTGTAGACTCCTCTAACACTTTCAAAGCGTTAACATTTCTAAAATAATTTAACATGTTTTCATATTTTGCAGATTTCAGTTCCAGAACATTTTGAACCACCAACTTCTTTTGTGCCTCAAACACCTGAAGAACGGAAATATTGTAATTGGATCCTGCAGCTTCCCAAATACATATTTCAAATTGTCAGTCTGAAACTTACCTGGAAGTACATATTCAACATTTGACAAATACAAACCAAACTGAATGATTTCTGCTAATGCCAATGTGCTGTGTTTTAGCGAACAAAATGTTTCTGTCGTCAGCTTGTTTTTGGAGTTTAAATTTTCCCACTATTCCAACCATGCAACAAAACTTTTTAAGAAATTAATTCTCATATCATCTGTTCTAATGGTTGACTATTTTCACCTCTTGAATACAGATTTAACATTTACAATGGACCACCACTTGGAAATAATTTTTAGGAATGTAGGTGTGTCATAATGTTCGGTCTGACTGGTAGTTAGAGCTGCAATTGTTCAACAATCAAATATATTTTGTACTAAGCTAACTTTTTGACGTTCAATACTTCTTGGGAACAATGTTTTGTAATTTAATTTATGAGCTGATTTCAGAAGAAAATTTTCCTCTCCTCTATATAGTTCTCTCAAAGATGTAAAAGAAGCCTTTAGAAGTTTGTTTTCATTACTATCAGGAAATGATGGAAAACATAAGGATTTATCAATATCTTTTTGGTTTAACCAATTGTTACTAATAGATTTAAACAAATGTACAGTATCAAACGGAAGATAATTATGCATATCTGAAATCTTAGGATTTTTTATTTTCATGTTCGAAGACCCTCTTCCTGATAAAATTTTAAACATGTTTCTATTGATTGTATGGTTATCGCTAATTACAGCACTGACAATGAAACTGCATTCCTGTACTATATCAATTGTTTTTCTTGTCAAATCAGCCAGCTCTGCTCCTGTTTGATTGAGTACAGGAGTTTATGATACTATCTCTTTAAAATTACCAAATGCAGAACTTATTAAAAAATGCTTGTACTGTTCAAGCTGCTGAAACTTTATTACTGGAGTTTTCAGCAGCACCATACAAGTTACCACCAGAATAACTGAACATTGGATTGACATATATCTCATCAAGTTTTAGCACAACATATCTCTCGCGTTCAGATAAGTTTTGTGATAAAACATTAAGAAAATTATTGACAATAGGGAATGAAGTTAGACTTTGAGTCAATTTCATCAAGTATCTCGGATGAGGAAGATGCAACACATTTGCATTCCTTAGAGCTCCATAACAGGCAGATGACTGATAATAAATCATGAATGCTATGTACAGGAGAAAATGATTGTACCGTTTTTTACCACATAGCATGAAAATCTGCTCAGACAAAAATCGTATCTGACACGCATTACTGAATTCTTCAGTGTCATAGCATTCAATAAAAGAGATAATTTTTTCAAAATCTTCTTTGATCCTGTTGAGCAACTTCTGGTACAAAACTTGAGGATGTGTACTCTCCGATTTATATTCGTACTATCTGGCTAAAATGTTTTCCAACTGAGACCACTTCTTTAATTTAGTGTCTGAAGCCAAAATCCACTTGATTCTGATCAAAATCCACTGACTCTGTTCTATATTGCCATTCACACACACCTGGATGTCCATATTATTATATATGGAAATACTCTCCCTTACTTGCAACATTTCTTTAGCATTCTTAAGGCTATTGAATACAATAACATCCTCTGTCACTACTGAACACCATCTCTTACTTAAGCTACTAAGTTTAGTGTCACGTAAGTCCACTAATGATCTAAAATTTTCAATGACGTCACTCTTCATCCACTCACTTTATCTCTCATTAACAGTTTCAACGTATTTTGTTTTCCGCTTTTCGGGATCACTCCTTTCCTTCACACTTTTCTTACTTAAGTATGAAGGCACATTATACAGAATAGTGAGTACTGCATTGTTGTTTAATGTCCATCTATTGGTGGGGAATTCTTGAATATTCCCAAATTTGTCTGTAGATATATCAGTTTTCTTTATATACTTCTCTTCAAAATGTTGTGCACACACCACAGAATGTTTTGATGGCACAAAGTTCTTCCTCTTAATATTTCTCAACCATTCTTTCCTTTTCTCCTCATCCTTGGGAAATTTGAAAATAGGTATAAATTTTTTCTCCTCCTTGTAGTTAGTTCTGCAGCCTGGCACACAGCATTTGTACGGTATCTGTGGAAGATACAAGCAAACATGCTAAATATAAAAAGGAATAACACACAACAAAAACAAGTGTTCACAGAAGAATTCTATATAGTTTGCATTGCAATAAATATTTAACCTGTATCAAGGTATACTCAATCTCAATCTCAGAGCCTTATAATACTCTGTAATTACTATTACATATTATATGGTTGCAAATTACAATAAATCTAAATTACGTGATATTAAAATTACTGTAATACACACAAAACAACAGTTTCCTAAATATAATTTTGACCTGCAAATTCAACATTAGTGAAAATATATTATGCCAGGTAATACCTTACTGCAATCTAACCAAACTTTTATTGCATAATTGATCTGTTACATTTCAGAATTATGCCATATACTGGTGAAAAGAATTATACTTACTTTTCAATCAAATTTTCTTGTTGGGGAAGCAGGCTATCCCTAACCAACACACATTCCCCAGGACCTGTGAAACATGTACATGAATACTATAAAGTTGTAAGAACGTCAACAACAAACAGTCATAATCAATAAACACTGAAATTCATACAAATCAAATATTTATAGTATAATGCATTACATGTAGCATCAACATTTGAATTTCCTAGAAATGTATTTTATTACGTGCACTATTAACCTCAGTTGCAATTACTTATATTGTGTTTCATTAACAGTTAAAAACTTATCTTCGTAGAATTAAACATCTCTTTTGGCAAACTTTCCCTTTTCTTAACCAAACTTTTTCCCAATTAACCTCCATGTGCAACTTTGGTTTCAAGTTTAAGTTATTTTAAACGCTATTATATATTATAATACGAATGCTGTTGAGTTTCACTTACCCTTTCGATGAAATCCTTTTGTTTTGCAAATACCAGATTCAAATATCAATCTTCACATCAATTCACAGATCAAACAAACTCACACATCGCACAATTCAACACCCGAACACGGAAGAAAACATGGAGATCGGGAACACGCCGGCTTCTCCTAGGGCCTGCGAGACACTGTTGCCAAATATTCGGAACCTGGCCTTCTGCTAGAGACGGCCGTGCCAGGACTCTCCTACCGGTGTCCCGGAATATGTGATAGTGTAGTGCATGTTAGTGTAAGTGTGTGTAAGGGGAGAGGATAGGACAGGTGTGTAAGGAAGAGGAAGGACAGATCGCGCGCGGTCCGTGGCCCGTTTGTTAGGGTACTGTTCCGGCATTCGGTTGGTGTTGATCGGATTGATTGATTTTTTCGTGTTTCCGGGCGCGTCAACTGCTCTGGTCATTAGTCCCGTTAGTACAGTGCATGTTTTCTCTCTCGGGAGATGGCGGTGATCTTCCCCCTCTGAATGGCCAGATTCGGCGCCGACCTACCGTCGGCTAGTGGGGTTTCCCCCAAACCAGGACTCTCCCACCAGCGGTGCACCACCCCAGCCGGGACAAGCTCTAATCTCCCGACCGGATGTGGTAGTGTAGTGCATGTTGGTGTAAGTGTGTGTGTGTAAAGGGAGAGGATAGGACAAGAAATGGGAAGGACAGCTCGCGTGCGGTCCGTGGCCCGTTTGATTGGGTCCCTCCGGCATTCGCCTGGTGTTGATCGGAGAAACCACGGAAAACTACCGATCATAGCAGCCGGCCGCTAGAATTCTCCACAGACAGCGACTGAATTCGACCTAGCTGAAAAGCTAGTGTCGAAAATCCTGCCGCCGCCAGGACTCGAACCTAGGACCTTCCGGTCAGAGGTGCTGCAGTGACATCAGTTGATGCACTGAGCTACCGCTCCTGGTCTGTCTGGAGGAGAATTCTGGCGGCCGACTGCTCTGATCGAGAGTTTTCCGTGCCTTCTTCGATCAACATCAGGCGAATGCCGGAGCAGTGCCATAACAAACGGGCCAGTGTCCGCGCGCGATCTTTCCTTCCCATTCTTTGTCCTATCCTACCCTTTGCACACACTTCCACTTGTATGCTCTAGACTACCATACATGCCGGGAGGCATGTTGGGAGCTTAGACTTTGTCCTGGCTAGGGCGGTGCCCTCTTGGTAGGAAATACCTGGTTCAGGAAAACCCCGCTAGCCGACGGTAGGTCGCCGCCAAATCTCGCCATTCAGCAAGGCAAGATCACCGTCGCCTCTTGAGCAAAATCACACACTACACTTACGAGACCTTATGACCATAGGAGTTTCGCGCTCGGAAACACTAGTAATGAATCGGAAAATCAATCTATTGGTTTTCTTATCCGTATTGACCTGCAAACATTTTTCAACAATCCTCAGAGAACTAATTCGTGAATAAACTAGTTTTGTAACTTTGTTTATATGAGAATTGCACTAGAGGATATTGTTAAGTATTATTCCTTAGTTTTGGTCTTTGGAACAGTAAGGTTAGATAGTTTTATTTAAAATAACATCTTTTGTACATGTTTATCAGACGAATGCCGGAGCAGTGCCCTAACAAACGGCCCAAACAAACCTAATGAACTTTCTTTTGAAGAAATTACCATGGTCTGTAATTTAGCAAGATTGAAGGAAAGGCCAATTAATTTTCGCCACTTCAGCAAGGTGTCGAAGTCTTTATTGGTACTATCCACTAATTGTTTCAATGTAGAGGGCCTTCCGCAATTGGTAAACCGTCAGCATACATATAATGTTTACAGAAACTGATGGAACTAGGCAAGTTGTTAACTAATATTAGGAAAAAAATAGACCGAGAATGGATTCCTGGGGGATATCCTTTGCCATTGTTTCTGCCAATGAATATTACTCCCCGGCGCTATCAAATTGCTGACGACTCCTGTGGTAACCTATCCACCGCGCGATTTCCTGCATTTAGCGAGTAGGAGGTCATGATCGACAGAATCAAAGGCTTTACTTAAGTCTAGTAGCGTTAATACTATTATTTCCCCATCATCCTGGGCTTTTCTCAAATCATCGAGAACTTAAAGTAATGCGGTTTGTGTACATCTACCTGTCCTGCAACCTGAATGGTATGGATTTAATACTTCATTCTCTGCAAAGTGCGAGTAGATTTACCTGTGAACAATTTTTTCTGGAATTTTTTAGTGTCGGCCGAATGCTTATAGTTCGGACGTAGTGGGGTGAGTAAAGGCTTTGGAACTTAGGAAGAGGACGAACTAAGGCCAATTTTCGTACCTGCGGGAAACAAGACGTAGTTAGTGAATCATTAATAATGTGGGTTGTAACAGGATTTCTATAACTGGAACCGTGTTGTTTTTGACAGAAATGTAATAAATGTGAATTTTTAGAGTTAATATCGGTAGTGCAATAATAAAAAACAATAAAGTTGTAAAGTGGTAGTTGTAAAGTTGTAGTGTGGTTATTGTTGTATCGAGAAAATCAAATGTTTCTTGTAAGTTTTTCTTCCACGAGTAGTTTTGTTACATTCGTCAATCCGCGAATTCGAGAATTCGTTTTTTCTAAATTCCAAAGCGGGAAGAGCAAAACATTAATTTTTGTATATTTAAAAAACACAAAAATAGCACAATATTCTGCTTATACGTTGAATGCTTTTTGCTGTATTGGCTTTGCCAACTTCATATCAAGCTAGGAAAAGCCATCGATTTTGGAAAAAACCTTTGGAACAAAAAAACGTTTTTGGGGATGTTTTAAAACTACAAAAAAAGTACAAAATTCTGTTTAAAGAGGTAATGCTTTTTGCGGCAATGCCTTTTTCCAGCCTACCAGACGTAACATGCGCCCCGTCCTTGGCCATCCCAGCCCCGTGACTCCTCCTTAGGTTATAATATATGGAGGTGTCATGGCCGACGTTTCTATTGCGGAAAATGAAGACAGCCGCTTGCAAGCTTGGTTAGGCTACCCGCTTAACTGTGCTCAAAAAGCCTGAAATCTACCTTTCCACCGATATATTTTCTTTATTCATATATTGGTATTTCCGTAAGGAAGATGTTTCACGAATAATTCTTTTGTAATTAATAGATAGAAATATTCAGAGAATATAGCAAAACAGACATGGGAAAAATATGAAACCACCTCAAAATGTATTAAGTGGCAGATGAAATAGTTTTAAAAATTGTTTCATTTATTGTGTGAGCGTGAATAGAATTTAATTTAGTGCTTGATAACATGTATTCTTGAAACAGAATTGTACAAGACCCATTCAATATACAAGGAGCTGAATCTAACGTCGCATAAATTGACTTCTTGTGAATTAGTGTGAAAACTGCTAATAATGTTCTAATTTTGACATAAAGTAATTAATAGTTTGCCTATTCGGAAGGGGCATAAAAATTCAAAAACTTTGCAAGAAAATGGTAACTAACGAGGGCAAATTCAATAATAAGCTTTAATTCCAATTAATTGCCCTGAACAGACGCTTTGGTAATACTGGAACTGATTCCATAGACAATAAAATTATAAATCTGCTCAAGTTTAGTTCTTCTGAAGCCAAATCAATTTGAACATATTTCCAAAACAAATATTTTTCTAATTAAAATTCAATATTTTATTGATTGATTGATTTTTTTCATGTTTCTGGGCGCGTCAACTGCTTTGGTCATTAGTCCCGTGAGTGTAGTGCTTGCTTTTTCTGTGAGATGGCTGTGATCTTTCCCCGCTGGATGGCGAGATCCGGCGCCAACCTACCGTCAGCTAGTGGGGTTTCCCCCTAACGAGGACTCTCCCACCAGCAGAGCACCGCCCCAGCCGGGACAAGTTCTAAGCTCCCGATCGGTTTCCCGGAATATGTGATAGTGTGGTGCATGTTAGTGTAAGTGTGTGTGTGTGTATGTGTGTGTGTAAGGGGAGAGGATAGGACAAGGAAGAGGAAGGCAAGATCGCGCGCGGTCCGTTTGTTAGGGTACTGCTCCGGCATTCGCCTGGTGTTGATCAGAGAAACCACGGAAAACTACCGATCAGAGCAGCCGGCCGCTAGACTTCTCCTCCAGACAGCGACTGAATTCGACCTAGCTAGTGTCGAAAATCCTGCCGCCGTCAGGACTGGAACCTAGGACTCCCGGTCAGAAGCGCTGTAGTGACATCAGTTGATGCACAGAGCTACCGCTCCCGGTAATATTTAATTTAAAAATAATAAATATGTATAATTAATATAAATAAAATTCTTAGTTCTAAGGTCCACGCAATTCAAAGAGGGAACAAATTTAAATGTTTTCATTTGTAAAGCAATCAAATATTACAAAATATTTTTTCAGATGAACTGTTTTATTTCTTTCAATGTTTACATTTTTGACATAAATATTGGGTATAAGGGAAACTATTTTTATAGAAATGTTACTTTTTACTTTCTCGTCCTTCATTTTGTAGGAAGAAAAGCAGGAAATGGGTTGAGCCCCTTTGCATTCTAGCTGATCCTTTCTTCCTAGATTTTTAAAGAAAATTAAGTTATGGCTTTAACATGCTGGAGAGAAAAAAGTACAGTCCTTAAATTACAGACAGATAATCTTCTAAAAACAAATAAATACCTTTGGCAGAAGTTTTTCTTGCATTAAAAACTCAGATGAAATTGTGCATGATGCGTCCTGTGGTGAACTTGGGGTTGCATTGTCATCGTCATTGTTGCAATCAGAATTGTATCGTTTTGTATTTAATTTTTGAATTCATTAAAAAATAATCATTAATATAATGTAAGGAGGTTTAGAAAGATATTGTATTCCTCATATTAATTTTACCTCTTATTTATTGTTACCTATTATCTATTTTATTGCATTTATCCCATTGTCTTTTATATATTTTTTAAATTTTAAGAAACTTAAAACAATTATAGACGGTGAGGTATGTATTACCTCATCAAGTATGCGAGAACGTAATATTCTACGAGCACATGCAAGATAAATAAAATGTTTCCATATTAGAGACTCGCATCGTGTTTTTCTGCCGAAATTCGGTACTTTTCCTTACAGCATTTCGAAACTATCTCCTACTACGTAGTAGATTCGCGAATGTAACTGTTGGCGTTACAGCAGCACATATTTTCTTGCATTAATTTGTGCAATATTGCATGAGAAAGAATCTACAACAGTGCTTCAAACTAGCAAAAATGTTTTATCCGCTTGGGGATTCGAACTCAGATTCTGAGAGTTAGCACGCCATTACTGTTATCCATAAACCAGCAGCTCAACATATACACGTGACTTTCCCGACGCTTTGTAAAAGTTTGAACTTTTGCAGTTTTCAAAAATTCAGAGACTTCAACGAATATGAGATGTGCGATATTTTTTTTTTTTGAGAGAGAGAGAAAAGTTATTAAGAAATGTGGATCTATTTATGCTCAAATTTTGAAAATATGTTTGAGTTTTAATGTAATTCCCCCAAAAATCAAAATATCCCTTTCAAACTCCCAGGGGGCCGTCTTCGCCGTAGGGTAAAGTCAATTTTGGAGAAATTCCTCTTGACTCCCTTGTGTTGACCACAGACGTTTTGTCGTCAATTAATTTTCGGAATCATAGACACAGAAAACGCGGAATTTGACTACACAGCACGTTAAAGGAAGTAATTTACTACAATTAGGAACATGATTTTTGCACTTTTCGATACCGGGGGACCACAATACGAGTTTTTCTGTCGAAAAATCTCCGATTTCTACAGCAGTATTTCAATATTTTCTCTTTACTACATACGTAGTAAAGCGAGAAATTAAAATTACTCTAACAATATTTTGCCTTTAACAACTTTTTGAGAAAGTAAAAATACTCTCCCCAAAATTAGTACAATGTCTTTAACATCTGCGCCGAGTTGTAGAATACCTTTAGAGGTTTAAAACAAAACATTTCTCCTCAATGGCTGAAAGGAATACCCCATTAATTAAATATAGAATAAACGAAATCAAACGATGTATGAATATTCACTACCTACACTACTACTAGAAAATTTTCCATTTTTTAGTTAAAAAATTCAAATGGAGAAATTTGATTTTTCCTTCAACTTTCACATAAAAAACTTAAATAATGAGTTCTTGGTGTTGTCTGATATATTCTTTTTCTGATTGTTGTTGTTATTATTATTATTATTATTATTATTATTATTATTATTATTATTATTATTTCTCTAATTTACGACTTAAGATCTTATGAGTCGGTTGAATATAAAATCTTCTCCAGTTTCCTAAGGAGCCGATCTAGGGGCTGCCGGCGTCTCTACAATACTTTGTGGAAAATGTTGTCCAAATAAAGTGTGTCAAGTAACGTGTGGTTCTAAATAAAGCAATGTCTTGCTCTACCCAGTCTTTTGAATGACTTGTGAGTTTAGCCAAATTCTTACATAATTTTTGTAGAACAAATCCCAGAGCTTCGATAACTATCGGGATGACCTGTATTATCACGCACCTCATTCAGCTGACCTTCATTTCCAAACTCTTTATTTAAGGCGTTTCTCTGCCCCCTAGATTACGTTTTGATCGAACGGCACAGCAATATTTACAAGTAGACTTGCTTTTCCCTCCAAATCCCGGATAACGATATCCGGTTTGTTTGCAGCTATCGAGCTGTCAGTTTGAGTTTTTGTTTTTCGTACAATATTGTACACAGTCCAACACACGTCACCAGTTTTGGTGTGTTCGTACCGCTTGGAGCATGTGTTTGGAACTTCGAGGGCGTTACAGATCTGTCAGTGGAGGTAACTTCACACCCTCTCGTGGTTATTGCAAGTATTCGGTCTTTCTTAGAATTGGACAAGCTGACACGATTTGATCAATGGTCTCTACTTGTTCCTGGCAAATGCGGCATTTATCATCTTGGGAAATTTTGAGAACCGTTTTTTTAATAGTGTCGTGTTCTCGACGCCTGATCTTCGGGCAGCTAATACAATTGCTCACGTTCTGAATTCATTCCTCGCCTTTTAAGCCACATAAATGATTGATATTTATTGATCTGCACCTTTTCCATTCTTTTCAAGAGACAACGTTCAAGAGACACAAATCACGCCATGGAGTGATTTGTGTCTCTTGAACGTGATGTGTAAACATGTAAATTCTTTAACGTGGTAATGTCACGCATTTCATGTTAAGTAGCATTAGAAGTTCAGAGTGTTATTCTGAGTGTTGGGCATATTTTTTTTCGCTATGTTTCTTGCTACACTTCCAATGCCTGTTTCTCATTCTTCGGTGAGATTTTATTATTATTTTGAAAATGAACACTCTCAACACTGTCGGACATGACATCCTTATCCAGATTGAAAATTCCCATTTATTTATTTATATGTTTATTTATTTATTTTACGTCAAAAAACAGTTAAAACTGCGTATGACGTGCTATGGGGAGAGTGAAATTCTGTGCACATTTTCAAAATTCTGTGATCCCTACTCTAAGTTATTTATTTTTTTATATTTTTTTACGTAAAAAAACAGTTAAAAACTGCGTATGACGTGCTATGGGGAAAAGTGAATTGTGTGCACATTTTCAAAATACTGTGATCCCTACACTAAGTCATATACTACTTAAATTTTGAATTTTGAAGGGGAGAAAAAAAAACTCCCATGTAATAAAATCTATTTTCAAGGATAAATAAGCAGTACATTTTGGGCTCTTATCCATGAGCTTCGTCAAAGAATCTTCCTGCCGCGACAATAACTGTATTTCCCACTGAATTCTAGAAGACGTGCACAGATAATGAAGTTACATTTATGTCCAGAAGCAAAAAAGGAGCCATCTCAGCATATGCTCAATGGATCAGGGAAACTGGAGGAAAAACCTGATCGAGATGGGGGTCATTGACCCAGAAGCTGCGATACAATACTTGTTACATATTGTTTAGAATTATACAGTCCAATGGTAAATAATACAATAAATATCACTGTTAAAATTAATGTTACTTTTCTTGTGATGCTCAGTATAGACTCTAATTACGGTATATAGTATATAGAAACAGTTATGCAGCAGAAACGATTTCACTTTGGATTTAAACGTTCTATCGAATTTAATCGTTTAATGTCATCTGGCAAAGTATTGTAAAATAATGTACATGTATTGTATGTGAAGTTTTTGTAATGAACTGTTAATACTGTCACTTGATGAATATGATTTCTACGTCGAGTGTTATAGTAGTAGATATCGGCATTTTCTAAAAATATATTCGCGCTCTTAAGCAAGTCATTTTTGACAAAACTCACTGATTTGTAAATCAACAGACAAGGTAATGGTAAAAATCCTAGATTAATGAAGAGAGGCTTACAAGAATCACGTGGGTGGGATTTGGTTATTATTCGTACAATTCGTTCTTGTAATCTTAAAGTCTGGGAGCTATAAGATGTGTTTCCCCAGAATATTATGCCAGATATCAGGCGGGAATGAACATTCGCGAAATATACACAACGCGCAGTATGAAGGCTGACTGAATTTGCAAGAATTCTGAACGCGTAGCATAATGTACTTAATTTTGTGTACATTATTTTACAACACTTTGCCAGATGACATTAAACGATTAAATTCAATAGAAAAGTTTAAATCCAAAGTGAAATCGTTTCTGCTGCATAACTGTTTCTATACAATTAGAGACTATACTGAGCATCACAAGAAAAGTAACATTAATTTTAACAATGATACATAATGCATTATTTACCATTTGGACTGTATAAATGAGTATAAACAACCTGTAACAACTATTGTACTACAGCTTCCGGGTCAATGACCCCCATCTCGATCAGGTTTTTCGTCCAGTTTCCCTGATCCATTGAGCAAATGCTGAGATGGCCCTTTGTTTTGCTTCTGGACATAAATGTAACTGCATTTTCTGTGCACGTCTTCTAGAATTCAGTGGGAAATACAATTATTCAAATTATCGTTTCCATGTTGTCGCGGCAGGAAGTATTATTCCGAAGCACATGATAAGAGCCAAAATTTATTGCTTATTTATCCTTGAAAATAGATTTTAATGCATGGGAGTGTTTTTTTTTCAAAATTTAAGTAGTATATGACTTAGTGTAGGGATCACAGAATTTTGAAAATGTGCACCCAATTCACTTTTTCCCAATCACGGCATACGCAGTTTCAACTGTTTTTTGACGTAAAATAAATAAATAGATAAATAAATAAATAATAAATAATAAATAAATAATAAATAAATAATAAATAAATAATAAATAATAATAAATAAATAATAAATAATAACAAATTATTAAAAATCGTCCAAAAGCAGTACTAATGTCAATGCTAGCAACAGAGTCTTTCCATTTCTGTGTTACAGATAGTTTTACCTACTTTAAACACGAAAATGACCTCTCTGCAGTTGCACTTGTGTCAGGGATAGTTAGAACTATTTCAAGGTGTTTAGTTATCTCAGGAAAAACAGTGCACAATTGCATCGAAATAACATATTTGTGCAAATCTACCAAAGTAGTTTTCTTCATATCGGGATCTTTATACACCACTCTACAAATACTACAAGCTCATTCCTCAAGCGAACAAAGTCGAAGTACAATTTATAACTAATCTCCAGAGAAGAAAAAATATTCTTCCGAGAACGATTGTGCAAAATTGGGAAACTGAATTGGATCAACGAGGCACTATAAATCGTGAAGAAATCTTCAGAAAAAACTCATTTACGTTACTTCTGATTATGTCTAGAATTTCATTGAACAAGAGCTTGTATTGTGTCTTTCTGTCTTCGCCACTAAGTTCTCTTGATATTTTACCGTGTTGTGAATCATCAGGCACAAGATTATCCATGCGTATTTAACACTCTTCAAAATCATCTGTCAGTCCTACGATCATTTTTTCAAAATCTTCATTCTGTTACAAAAATACTGACAATTTTTCCATTGTTGCAAATAAATATCAGAATGTGGAAATATGATTGAAAGTACAATCAAAAAGTTTAAATCAAAATTTCTCAGCAAATTTAAGAGGCCACTGGCACACAACGGTCTGGTGATCCTATTCACCATCTTCATTTTCAAGCATTGTTTCAAACAAGTATTCAAGATCGTTTTTGTGATTGTTAATGGTTTCCACAAGTCTTCTTTTAAAATTCCATCGTGTTGAAGAAACTGAAGGAAGAAGCCTTTTTACATGCGTATCTAAAGCATGTAAATTAGAGAATAGTTGGTACCGACAGATTAATGTAAAAAATATTTTCACCTTTTAATAGTGTCATTGACTGAGATAAACAAGATTGAGTCTAAGGAGTATAACAAATGACAAAAATTGCAGATTTAAATATCCTGAATTTTGCCTGCAAACGATTATGCTCGCCTTCCATTATGTTCGCCCCATCATAAGTTTGAGCTATAAGCTTCGTAGAACAGTCAAATTCATCAATTGTCGAGATACTATGTTCTAACAAAGCGTTGACTGATCTCTTTGAACTAACGTCTGTAAAATGTAAAAATCTTTCTTGAACAGCACTATTACGTTTGCTTTACGTATCGCGAAATCGTTGCCATCTGCGATTTCATGCTGACATCCGAACTTAAAATCTAAAATCAAGGCCACAAATGAAGTTTCTGATATATTTTTTTCTCTTAATTTTCTGAATCATGATCTTACCCACAGATTGTATCAAATGATTTTGAACAGTATAAGCAATTGAAACAGACTTCCAAGTAGAAAAGTATATCTTTCCGGAGAAAAACTCATTTAAATTTCTTACAACTTTAACTTCAATAAATAAAATTACTTTATTATTTTGACACATTCCTCTGTCATGACTCTGAACGAAAGCATTTTGTTTTCCAAAAAAAAGCCTGTAACTGATATTAGATTCTCTACTATTTCTCCATTTTGCTTCACAATTTCTGTTATGTTTTTCTATTGAATTAATTATTGACTTTAAAATGGAATTCAATTGCTTTTACAAACATAAGGAGTCTTTCACACCTAATGTGATTGAAGAGTTCCTGACGTTTATGGATCTGTGCAAAGATTATTTAAATCACTGTATCATTTGTCATTCCAAACGCATTTTTCCGTAGAAAACAATAAACAAGGCAAACAATACATTTTTTCTTAATTTCACACCCGCAAATCCAATGATCATTTTCACATATCTTATCACTAAAATTACGCACACAATTCTTCTGTTTTGTAAGATACGAATTGTCTTGGTTGTCCATCACTATCACTTAAGTTTTTCCGAATAGGAGAGAACTAAAAGGAATTTGAAGAACTGCGTCTATAGCTCACTGAAACTTTCACTACTGATTCCTGCCAAAATGAACTGATGAGCCTGCTGCGTCTCGTCACACACACACACACACACACAAACACACACACACACATATACACACATACGTTTTATTCCTTCGCGTCACAACTTCGAAAGACAAAGTTCGCGTTAGGCGAAGTAGTCTATTTAACGCACATTAATTACAAAACAGTATTTCAGTATTTACGCTACAACGCACGACTTACATGACGAACGAAATAACATCGCACGCACTGTTTCCACTTCACGGGACTGTCCCTATCGTACTATTTTCTTACATGAAATGATCAGACCTGCTAACTCACGTCGAGTTACCCAGCTGTACTGAATCATGTTGACAGGTGCTTAGGCGTAGTTGGCAGACTTGTATGAGTTGTGAAGAAAGACAGTTGTGCCGTCTGCCCCCCTTCGCCTGGGGTCCAAATCGTCACGTGACTTGGAATCTCAAGCCTGCTGCTGAATTATGACCAAGGAGAGGAGGGTGGTGAAGGTTGGGAGCGAGCACCAACGTCAATGAGAACTCAAACGGCTCGTGATGAGAGGCAAAATGTCACATCCGATATTGAAACCACAGCCTGCACACAGCGCATGGCCGAGAAATAAATAACCTCGCCAACGAAGAGAGGTTGTTCAAGGGAAGTTTCTTGGCTCGTCACATCCAGAGAGGACTAACGCCTATTGGACAGCGCGCGTAAATGGCGAGAGGGAGTGATACTTTGACAGAAAGCAACACTCACTGAGAAAATTTTTAAGTCATGGAAAACTAGGGGATACAACACATCATTCGCATGCGTTAAACCTGCGCCACTGGATCACATACTTTCTCATTACGATTAGCGCATTTTGTGCTAGGAGGCTTCATATGATTTGTCTCAACTTCTCCTTTATTGCATGACTTTAAAGGCTCATGTACTGAAACTACCATGTTTTTTGGGTGGATGACATGATGCATTGTAAACAGTCTTCTTGGTTTATCCGGTGCTGTACCAGTACAAAGCTGTATTTGGCTACAGGCATAAGGTTGCAACCTCCAACCTATTTCAGCAATTTTATTTAAGTTTAGAGCGGAATGCAGAAAGAGTCTTACTCTTCTTTAACACTCCCTTCGAATTCTCCTTCATTGTGACGTTCGACGTGATATTATTCAATGCCTTGATACCTGTAGGTCTTGAATACTCTTCATATGGATTTGGGGGCATAAATCGCCTCCAAATGTTAGACACATTTTTAAACATTCGTGGATCTTCAAATTTATACCATTAACGATTCATTTTTTCTGTATTTCGAGAAGAAATTCAACAATAATTAAACGAATACACTGATAAAGCTGAGTCAGAACATTGATACAGGAATTTAACCATAGAAACGCGCGGGCTAATGTTAAGCGTTACTGTGAATATCCCTGTATTAATAAATCCATCGTTCACTTATATTGCTTTTAAAACGATATTTACTTAGAAATTGAACGGTTTAGTGCCTAAACTCACGTGTCATAAATACCAAATTAATATACATTATGACTGAATAAATTCCTTTCATTACAAATTCCTAAAGGTTCTAAATATCAAATGCTGAAAAAGAGGTGAACAAATATTTCGTGGTCCACAAAGGATTAAATCATGATTAGCATCTTGTAATACGGTATATGGAAGCAGAATGGCAAACTGAAAACTTTAGACCGTTCTCCATGTAGTAAAATGATTTTCTTTAACAGATCTTTAAAAAAGAAGAAATTTTTCAACGATTCAAACAAGGCACCGACTGTCTAACTTTTCTGTGCTCTGGCAGTTCTAGCGTGTACATAGAGTTAGAGACCAAACACTGCGTTTCATACTTTGAAAGTGAGAAAGTGAAATATATTGAATGATACAGAGTAAAACGGTTAATATTATTACACATTGCAAGTATGTTTTTCCGTTGCAATGTAAGATATAATATAACTAATGTATGAAATTGATGCCAAATGTTCACTGTAAACAAAGCGAACCTATTACCGCAAGTGAATATTTTTTGTTATATTCAGTGCTATTAAAATAATTTCACTTTTGTTATTATAAACGTGAATCTGTTGCTGTAACTATACAAATGGTTCCATTTATAACAAAAATATACTTTGAACAAAACAATTTCATTATATACTTATAATAAAATATCAAAATAAATTCAGAACATCAGCTACTTTCAAAGGTACTGTTAAATGTGATTTATGAGAAATGGTAAAACCTGTTTTTATTTTACTATCTCAGCAATTGAAAACGATGTACATGAACATGGACTTTCTCGTACTCATTTTCATTTCTTTGATCTGGTCTGCCGTAATTTTGCCCTATACTCTTGCCAGTTGCAATCTATCGCAGCGCAAAGTACCGCTTGCACAAAAATAAGGATGTCCTGAGCCGAACTTTACCAGGAGTTTTCTGACCCCTGCCCCTGGTTCTGGATCGAGCTGATCCAATCCGCTTAGTTTACTTCAGGGAGGCGACTATTCATCTTGAACATTACAAAATGGCGGTGATGTATGAGTTAGTATTATAGTAAATATTTAGAGAAGAATTAACCAACAGTTTTGTATAAATTTTGTATATACGTTTAATTACATAAATAAAGGCATGCAATTTCCAGTAAAATATATTTTAAACTAATAGAACGGCTTTGCAAAATAACACTGATAACGACGATTGTTTCCATGTCTACATTTGTCAAAGTTTATTATTGCAATATTTAAAATAAATGTAAATAATTTGCATTGTATGAATATTCAATTTAGTTATTTCATTAGAAAATTAATAACTTAAAGAAATACGTTTGAGTCAGTTTCATAAACACGTCTCCGAGATAGCTTCAGTTAGAAATACTTCACTACCAATTTTTCAGATGACTCAATTAAAAATATATGGTCAGTGGACATTAACATTGTAATAAAATAGTTTTGATATACAATAATAAATAAAATTAAAGTATTTAAAGTTCATTTAGTCATAAATGAAAGTTATGATTGAGATACATAACTAAAGTAGCTGCAAGCAAATGAATGATTATTGATCTTGTTTGGGGACTACCACCATCAATCAACGTTAGTGATTGCATTTACATATTCTTTACTGCAAATATTAAAACTATATGATACCTTAGTCTTGAGGACTTGGTGTGAGAACTAAAACATATATGACTCTTATAAGGCCTAATATCTTAATGTTTGCGAAGGTAGAACACTATAGCTTGCTCCATTGCGTGAACATTGGAGGAATACACACACACACACACACACACACACATACACATACACACACACACACTCATCAATATATTACTTACATGTAACTATATGATTTAACCAACCAAATGAAATTATATAATGATATTATTATATATATATTTTACTTCTATTATATTTTTACTTAGAGATTATACACATAAAGTTTTTATACGTCATCGGAATGTTATACCCATTTTCTAGATAAGCAGACCATGCAGCACTGTTTTGCTAATCCATTAAGAATCATCTAGATTCTCCTGGCAATTATTTCAAAATTGTAATTGTTAATAATGGGTTTCAAAATTTTGTCAAACTGAAATTCAGCCACATAACTGTTAAGAAATGAATAGGATCCTCTTCTGTAAACATTGTTGTAAATAAAATTTTCTAGCTCTCTACATTTTTCTATTTCATACAAAATTGCCAATTTATTGATGTGTGTCTACTAACGATCTTCAGTAACACACCGTATATCCATAATTTAATGAATTGTTAATAAATAAACGAAATACAACGACTCAATGGGGAAAATTTCACGGTTATCAATGATAAAGCAATTTAATTAAAGTACTACACGCAATTAAGGTTGAATTTTAAACTATAACTACAATATTTATTATTGTTGAAACTTATTGCTATTTATATTACAAATGTAAATGTTTAAATGTACTGCCCATTGATTGATAGTTTGTGTTCATATAGTATATCTCACGCAGAGACGATTTTACAAAGAAAATCTAAATAATAACGAAATAATCTTCAAATTATAATTCATTGGCATTTCGTCGCACTTCGAAGTGACTACCAATGCAAGGTCGGGAAGAAGGAGAAATCAGGGCTTGTCGCTGTTGGGCCCAAATTCAAATCTCAGGGTCACCATTGCGTTCCTTTTACTTAAGTCTTAGGATTCCAGCGATACTGTATATTTCAACATTAACTTGAGAATATATGCTACAACAATGAGAGTAGAAAATGATGAACAAATGTCTGGAGTTTTAAAAAATCTGCCTTTGGAATACTGCATCAGAAGTCCTATTGGCTATTAACATATCATTCAATGACAAACTGTCGAACACTTTCCGTGAATTATGTTATCGCTACAAAGGAAAGATTTCCAGGTTAAAGAGACCCATATGTTATTGTAATCTGGAAAGAGATTTTAAATTGTGGAATTGAGCATTATTCATTGGTGCAACATAAGAAATGGAATTACTATTTGTGCTAGTTTTCTTTCACTTCAGTCCTGTCAATTTTTCGAAAACATAACTAACTATCTTTTTACCTAAATACACATTTACTTCCGACCTGTCAACTGGAAGAATAGTTGTCTTACTGAAAAGGATCATGCCGATAAATGGACAAAGTTTACAAATATCATAAATACTCAAATAGAGTAATATCTGATATTTGTTATCTAAAGGACTTCTAGAAAATAATCAAATTTTTCGTTTTCATTTGAATCTTTTCAAATAAGAATGTGATCTTGGTTTTGGTTTAGATTCCAAGATCTTAATAGATCTTGCCCTGCTTACTTGTGCCAGCACATAATAACAAGGCTTCTTCATCCGGTATTCTACTTGGTGTTTATGGTACTATTAATAATTCTGCTGAGTATTTTACAGTTCTAATGGGATAGTTTCTAATCTATACACTAATGTTTTTTATCTCGTCAGGCATCTTCCTATTCTGTGCCCTTCAATGTCAAATCGATGACGTACTCTACAAGACTTCCTTGGCCTTCCTCAAGGTTTTCTTCTTTCGAAAGGGATTCACTCAAAGATAATTTTGATATTCTGGTCAGCATGCATTCTGCAGCATACCATTGAGTTGTTTGACTTACTTTGATCACTTGTCTCTCAATCATTATTATCTGTCTAATCTCTCTTCGTTTAGTATCTCTATCAAAACAGCATAATTGACAATATCACCTAAAAATTCATTTCATAGCATTTAACTGAGAGTTTATTGCATCATTTTAATCTTATCATCTATACAATTAATAGCTCTCCACCATTGTCTTGTATATTGTCTCTAGTTTTCAAAATGTTTGTTTTAAAAATATTATGAAGTCTACAATAACGGCCTTCCCTAGGTTACTTTAATAAAGTCAATATTAGATCCTGCTCCAATAATCACTCGATAGATAACACACAGAGTTAAAATGCCATTTAAATTCTTTCCTACTGAAATATACCATTTCGTTCTAGATCATATCGAGATTTCTACAACCATGTGTCTTGACTTACATTATTTATTTTGAGTCTCCATTTTGTTTTTATTAATTTCCTGATTAAATGTAACAGATACAAAACATTATTTTTCTACCATTTTCAAGTGATTGACTCAAAAGTGGAAATCGCTATGTATAACTAAAGGTTTTGAGCTGTCTCGAAGTCTTAACGATATCCACCAACATTTTAGTTATTTGATTATGTACTAATCAAACTCTTCTTTCAACATTTTGTTTTACCAGTCTTGCATGACTGCATTGGTGTCTCCTAAAATAATGTAACAAGTATTTCCAACGTCATTATGTAAAGAACTGTTTCGATGAAATAATATATAAATAAAAGATCTTCATTCATCTTCATTATTTAGTTTACCATCAGTTCATTATGAGAGAAATGAATATTTTCTAGGATGAAGAGAGGCACGTGACCCTGAGTCTTTATTTAGATCCGCGGTTGGGATGGTTTAGTAAATAGTTGTGGTGCATACTCTTTGAAATGAAATGATTGAAAGAATATTTAATAATGGACTTGTTTATTAATCAATATCATCACAACAATGTAGCCTTTCGAATGTTAGCAATGGAAGGATAAACATATTTACTCAACTAATAACTGAATATTTATTATATAAATACATGGTTTTAACCAAGAATTATTTTTCAACTTCATCACTAACTTATTCCTTTAAAATTTATCTGCGTGGACGCATACACAACACTTCATATATTACATTCGTATACTTACGATACAGAAAAATATACGTATAGAGAATGTTATAGCACGCTGCGCGAAAAAACTGCGCATTTTCTGCGAAAAACTATTGCCGCGCTCTGGTGACGAAAACTGAATCAAAAGTTGCTAAATTAAGAGAAAGTCCTAACACGCGGTGTAGCCATAATTCCAGTTTTGTGGATCCGTGATGCCAAAACTAATTGGGTTAAAATGTCTGTCTGTCCGTCTGATACAACTCAGCGCCTAAACCATGCATACTTTTCCAAATGAAGAAACCCCTGTCGTTTTCGCCTGAGCTGAAGCTTATGATTTTGAAAATATCTATTACTTTGGGACTATTTGTAGCCTGACATTTTAAATTGTTTTCAAAACGGTCTAAATTTTTTCTGTAAATTTTTGTAAGACTGTTTACTCTATAGTAAAATACGCTTATAAAGGTAGAATATGTCCAATTGTCATGGTTAACCTGAATTTGAAAATCACAAATTTGAATATTTTATGTCTTACTACAACTACAAAATTAAAGATAGAGATTTTTGCTTCAAATGTAATGCTGCTTATAATTAGATCTTAATAAGGTCATGCAATTTTAAAGTTTTAGTTGATTTCGTACAATATGGCGTACATTTGCAATGTTAAAAATTTATACAACAAGATTTTTTCAAAACGGCTCCAAATTTTCTTTAAATTTTTGTTAGTAATGCCATGCAGCCTATCCGATGACATATTGCTCTATTCTATTGTTTTTTGTAATTGATACAAATGTAATTTTTTGAAATACTTACGCTGTTAATAGAGCATTTGAATAGATTTGTATAGATTATTTAACTTGTGAGTAGAAGTGTCAAATGACTTTAGAGGAAGGTTCTCTAAAACTCAATAGATTCCTGTGAAAAAGAGCTACTTGAACTGAAAAGTTGAGAAAATGTCAAAAATGTATTTTGTGCGGCGATAGATTACTGGCAGAGAACGGCAAGAACCTTATGAGTTGGTAAGAACCTAAACTAGTCCACAAAGGAATTATAAACATTTGCTACGAGAAAGTCTGTCCCATTCTGTAGCACCTCTAGTTCTTCATATTTTGTAGTAGCGTTGAAGTGTAAGCATTTCTTAATTTTAAAAGCAAAGAAAAAATTTCAGCTAGAAAACTGACAAAAGAACAGGAGACACAAATAAATAAAGTTAATTACAAAGGATGTACACTGTATTAGGATTGGGAAGGAAACACGTAACAATGTAAAACCAAAACGGCCTAAGGAACAGGAAAACATGAGAAGGGAATGATCTGGTAAACGACTGTAATCGGGTTAATTAAATTTTCCAGTTTGTAATGGTATCTTCTTGCAGAATTAAATATTCGACATCGTTATTAGGAATTTATTTTCATGTCATCACAAATACCGCTGATATCGTACGGGATTTGAACACGTCTTCATTGTGAAGCACAACTAAGCGATTGCGCTACCAACACAGACGTACGTGCTACTCGTGAACTTACCAATTAAGAATCTTACGAATTTTGTCTCAAACTCATTGCTTTTCCGCACTTCGCAATTTAAAATATTAAATAAATTACCTTGGTAGACAATAAGAAAGCAAAGAACGCACATGGCAATTATAAAATAGTTAATTTACTTAAGAATACTCTCTGAAATTAGACAGTAATTTTTGCGCTTCGTTCTAGCCTGACGCTCAACCTTATCGCCTCTGCCTAAGGTGAGATTGCTATTAGACGTGATAACGTTGGCTATAGACAAGTTTCGACACGGCCTGACATTCAGAATTCATTTGCTGCAAGTAATACTTAATCTAGCCACGACACTTTAAGAAAATCACTTAATAATATGCAGTTATTATCTTTGTTCATCTTACTCACATTTATATATAAAATAAACTCTTATTTCTCGTGTTATTGGTAATGTTTCCTTAATATATAACAAATGTTAGACTATTAACACTTCATTCGTTTTTGAAAACTCTCAACGATAACCAAATGCACACCTAAATTATTGAAAAGGGAAAGTATTAATTAAAATCTTCACACATAGTCAAAATAAAAAAAGTTAAGGAACAGGCCAGGACGTGAACTCATTCCAGTTCAAACAGCACCTGAACTTACACACGTCACTCCCCTGCAGTCACTTATACAATGCTCATATATTAGGGATGTGTTGACGAGTGATACTTACAGTTTTAGCTAGCTGAAGACAGGATGTTGCTTGCAATGAAAGAACACAGTAGTACGATTTGCAAAATTGATTTGAAATAGTAGTAAGAACAGAAAACGGTTTCATTGTAGTTTTGCATTTCAAACAATTCCTTTAAATTAAATATTTTAGACTTTGCACGAAAATGCCATCATTTTCAGTTATGCTCTAAGGATTGTTATAAAGAACGAATTATGGACAACATATTTATTTGAAAGACAAATCTGTTTTCAATTTTCAGAAGGTAGGATGACGCCCTAAATGTCTGCTAAACTTTTTAAAATTTTCTGAAAATTCAGAGTTAATCATGAAAATTGGAACTATGTCATCCTTCTAAGTGTATTTTACTCTATTTACCAGAAAATTAGAGTTGCTTCAGAAAATTGAAAATGTCCAGCACGGCGCAGGCACCCAAATTTCAAAGATTTTTCAAAATTTCCAGCTTCAACTAATGTTAGAAAAACAGGGGCTTTCAATTTGAAAGGATCAAATGTGGTTTAGGCGCTAGTAGTGATCACAGATTTGATGGACGGACGGTTTGGATAAAACTGTTTTTTCTGACTCAAACGTATTACCGTTTAATCGCGAACGATTTTCACATTATATACCCTTTCATAATACGTATACGCATCGAATATACTACGTATATACATTACATACGAATATACTACGTATACTACGTATATTCGTGCGTATACGAGAGTAAAACGAGAAGTACAAGTTTGTTTTGTGCTGAGATAACGAATTATCATAGTTCAAATCCATCTAAACGTGTTACAGCAGTTCCAAAAGGTGAGATACAAAACAGTACTGAGAATTTTCTGCATTATTGATTCATTACTTTGAGGTGAGTTTATTTTATACAAATGATTCATACTGCAAACATGAATACGTATAATCAAGAAAACGAGCATCTGTCACAATCTGGGCACGACGCCGTAAAAGTCAACTTGATATCAATTACTTAAATGTCCAAACCTTCTCATAATTGACTTTACGTAAATGATGACAGCGGTGACAACATCAAATGCGTGTGGGGAATGAGCGCAGAACTTAATTAAATGATTTAGTTTAGGTTGAGACTATTCAATTGAATATGTGGAGTGGATTTTGTTTGTTGAATTTATGATTTTAGTATTTAATATTATGGAGACAGAAACACAACATGGATATCACCAACGAACGGGATAAACATTTCACATTCTACTCCATAAAGTGACAGAGCTGCATGTGTTGCTTTGAAGTGAATGCAAATGTATGTCAAAACGTTCACTTTCTTAATTCCAAGCGAGGTTAGGTTAAATTCTTACTAACTAAATATATATAAATACACATTTGTATAAATACTTGTAATAAAGGGATCAAAACTAACTACACATTATATAGTATAAAAGTTCACAGCAAAGATCTTATATACAAATAACATACATTTTCCGCTTTCTAACATTCTTATCTTTAATTTCAGACTTAGGTAAACAGAACGCGGGAACAGAAGCAGAAAAAGATCGCCCAGAACTCGATCCTCAATACCTGATTTAAAACCTGGTGTCAATGATTTCAGCATATAGAGTTATATTACCCTAGTAATCTGTGTTTCCAATGTATCTACGAAATAAGGAAATGTCGGTTCTGTAATTCTCCATTTTCTCTGAGAGTAACATTTAAGACGTAATAGAAATTATATATTCTAAACATATTCGTTCTTTACAGCACAATTGAAAATGCAATATTAGGCAACTGATGTTTTTAATAATACATGTATAATATATTTATTTATCTAACTCTGTTATCATATTTATGAATTTTATAATAAATTTACATTTAGATTTAAAGAATTACAAATCCTACATTTTGAGATCCGAAATTGCACCTCCTGTTTTTTCCTATAATGAGACTAAATGACAGGATTTGGTAATTGATCACCTAAGCACAAACATGGCGAATAATCATTGGAGATAAATTCAAATTAAAATTCCTTTATTTTCTAGAAAATCTGGGACTGATTGAATGGTCACCATTAGTCCCAGCTCATTCTGCACTAAAGATAAGCAGTATCAAACATTGTTTATCAAAATGGAGATAATAAAAATATTGATTCACATGACTCACGTCAAATCGTACTTTATTATGTTTTGAGTTAATACATTTGAAATGTGGCTAACCCCACTGAAGACTTAATAAAAATTTTAAGAAGACCATAAAGAATAAATTATCAATTGTTACAACAATTAAGGGATGCGTTCTATAGCATTATCACAAAGGTACAAACACAAAATGGTAATTTTAATGAGTCTGTAATAAATTCTAAGTAAACTTTTGTTAAACGTGTAAAAAGATACATTCCTTTCTAAATTAATAAAGAACGAAGAAATACTTTATTGCAAAATTTTATAATAACCTACAGACTTGTTAAGGATCTGATTATCTCTGAACTGTTAAATATGTAATTATTATATGATTATACAACGGTACAGACTTTTTCTACATAATTTCTAACGATCATACAAAAATATGATAATGACATTGCAAATTGAGATACTGCTAATACTTTGAGTTATCTCTTCCCAATTCGTTCGTCACATTGCTTGAAATACAAGATACCAGCACACAATCTTAATATAATCATTATCGTTTACAAAACAAGTTTGTTCCTCCTGCAAGAATTTTGAATGTCTCCTCGTGATGATAGTGATTAATGTTCCAGGCATCAGGTAAAAAATATATCTGCAGGATTTGATCTGGCGTCCATTCCTCTATCTACTACCCGTTTAGATCCATGAGCTATCACAGAGGTAAATTTTATGTGCACTGATGAGGGGTTGAGAATGAATTTATCTTACATTTATTAATTTTATGATATACAACATTTACTCAGGTTATGGAAACCTGCTAATCTGATAAGAAATGTGAAATCATCATGATACTATTCTAGCAGTTGACTTAGTTAGGAAATATTTCGATCTGAATGTCTTTGTGTAGGGCCTGCAGTAGCTTCATCCTGCGAACTGCCATCTGCCCCCTCCCATATCTTCAAGGTGATCTCTATATTACGATAAGACTGAACTGGCAACCTGTCGAAACACCAGTCTGTGCCAGAGAACCATAGTATTGCCAAGTAATCTATGCTATTTTAAATACTCAAGTAACACAACTAAGAGAATTTCCGACAAATTTGCATCTGTTATTCATGAAAACTTGTAACCTAAACTTGAGTCGATATAATGCTAACAATATTTTAATTATCAGCAACAGTTGATTGATTGCTTCTTAAAGAAATTATAATGCTTATAATGTAAAATAACGACAGTTGAACTACAATATACATACTTTCCTCTAAATACTGCCTGCAATATTATACTATTATGAATTGGGAAAAGAGTTTCAACCAGCAAGATTCCCATTTTCACTTTGTGGTCTTGAAAAGCACTTTTTCAATTTTCAAAATATATAGAGTTCCTCGAAATAGGATCAGCGCCTCGGTCATTACAGAACGGAGGCTTCTAGTCGTCGTACTGATGGACGACAAAATTCACCCTTTTTAGGGCCCCTAAGTCTTTCAAAATTAATAATTACAAAATATTGACATACTACTGAAATCACAATTGCAACAGAAGAAAAAAATCACCTTCTGGATCTGAACTCACAACGTTAGCAAGCTGATATACCTAAGGATGTTAACCATTCGGCTAAAGGATTTGTGTTTCAGAAGCTACATTAGAAAAGTAGTTAAAATAATAAAACTATGCTAAATAGAAAACATAATCGTTTCAGTATATATTTTTCTGCTTCAGAGGTCAACCCTTTTAAGGTTAAATATATTGTGATATATAATATAAATATAAAATGTATAATATAGAATAATAAATATTATACATATAATATAATTATAATTTAATAGAATGCGAATCCTTCTATAGAAAGAAAGTACAATATTTTTACTTTCATACTTGAAATTACATTGTCACAATAAAACTATGCTGGACTTAATATTCGAGAAGAGCCAATGTCTAAAGTAGGACAGTTTTAAAGAATACTAGTGATGCTAAAACAGCGCGTACTTTCCTCACCTGCATTCACGGAACTTATGGAAATACTAAAAGTCAGCACTGTACATGATTCATTTGAAAATTCATCTAAGTGGAAAAGTTCTGTGAAGGGAAAATTCAATTCAATATTTTACTTGTACGAATACTTCACAGTAACTAGTTTCAACAACACAGACTAGCAATATTCTCTTAAATACACTTCCAATATCCAAACAATTATTACATTTACATTTTTATTACATTTGTAATAAAATGAGCTACTTGTTTGAACATCTGAAAATGTCCCAGGGGCTATACAGTGTCTTCCCCTAACTGAATATCGGTTTCAAATGTAAGGCGCTACGACATCAGCCAGATCGATTGAGTACGACTCAGGAAATCGGCTGAATTATTTAGCCGCTAGCGTTGTTCAGGACGGACGGACAGACATTTTACCGTCAGTCGATTTTTCGCTATCAACCACCCACAAAACATGGATTCTGGCTACATCTAATGATTTGAGGATTTTTTCTAAATTTAAAGTGGATTTATCCATTTTCGTCACATATGGTGTACATGTGCTTCTGCTGACATTCTGTTTTTCGCGTAGCATTATGTAACTTTCTACTCTTAAGAAGAAAGTGCACAATATACAGAAAATTTAGATTATGCGTTCACGGAAAATTTGTATACTTCACTGCAAAGCAATTTCTAAATTTGAAAAAGATTTATACAATTTTTTATAACTTCATTTGTAGAATTATTATACTGAGAAGAAGAGTAAAGAGTTCGTGAGAAATTTGAAACAGATTAGTAATTGTAATGTTGAAAATCCTAGAGATATTAATAAAGTGACATTTACTACAGCATTTGTAATAACGGTATATGTATCTGAATGAAGAGGTAAAGTAAAAGAGAGTTCTTTTCAGAAAGTTTGGCACGTACATGAGCATAATATGTCATACCCTCCAGAATATTGGAATATCATTGATCTAGAATCTAATGAACTTGCTAGTATAATATCAATTTTGAAAAAGAATACATTGATTTGTAGTTGCAATGTTTTACCTTTTGCGGTACCATGCGTACACAGGTCCTTTTCCCACAACGAGTCTAAAATAAAATACATGTCTGCAGAGTCTTTTGAAATATTTTTGGAGTTCGTGATTTCAAAATGAATTTCTCAAAACCCTAAATACTATTTTTACTTGATATCATTGTTTCTGTAG
The DNA here is from genome assembly GCA_964035755.1 of Teleogryllus oceanicus. Taxonomy (NCBI): domain Eukaryota; kingdom Metazoa; phylum Arthropoda; class Insecta; order Orthoptera; family Gryllidae; genus Teleogryllus; species Teleogryllus oceanicus. The sequence goes on along the minus strand of CAXIVR010000001.1, from coordinate 171,465,327 downwards.
TAAAGGTGCATTCGAGAATGTAAATATAGCAAAGATTAATAGTCTAACTCAATATTAGGGCCACTATTTTCACTGTTCTCATTAAAAAAATCTAAGAAATATTGTAATGAAAGAAACATTACAACGCAGTGGTACTCAGTCATTAGCTACGTATTTTACCAACGAAATAGAAAGTGGAATAAATATACATTGGCTACAATGAATACCATTGTATTGTAGGAAACTTGAGAGTTGAATATTGCTATAAATAATAATCAAGTAGGACTATATGAAAATATCATTTTGATTAAATAATTCCATTTTATAATAATGGTTTTACCCAGGGAATAAAGTCCTAGGTTCTTATTAGGGTAAATGATTATTGAAAGTCTGAATTCAACATGTAAATTTTCGACAATTGGAAATTGTTGCTCTTTTGTATATATTTTTAATGTCTCTTTTAACTACTAATCATATAACGACCATCAGGATTTTTTATGTTCTGGGGTCTTCTGCAGGAGTAAATACGTAAGGACATCACGAACACACATCTATGTCCGAGGCGAAACCCGGCCTTCGAACCAGGAAGCATGGCCTTGTCGTCCATTTCCTTTCTCTCCTAGTAAACTTTACATCATATATCCAACATCAAATACACAAGATATCGCTTAATTTCCATCACTTGAATTATGCTCCTGGTGTCCCTGGCCACGTGGGGATAAGTAGAATGAAACCTCTGATCAGGGTAGCAAAGCTGTATCTCGAGGAAGCCAGAAAGACATCTTATGGTAATATCTACTCATTACCAAGATTTTATCCAACGACGCATTTTGAGTGCAAAACAGAGTGGCAGAACTCTTTCAACTCACATGATCATGGGCATCTTGTCAAACATCCCGTGGCTCTAAGCCTGAGGCAAGAATTGTTGTCACCGATCAGCATACACTCTCGCACGGACATTCGTGCAGTTACCCACCCCATCCCAGAAATGAAGAATGATCTTGTCAAAGCATGCCCCACACTATGATAATGAAAGAGCCAAGAAGGTATAGCTGTCGACTATAAAGAGACACACATGTCTGCAAACTTTAAACTTTCTTAGCTATGGATCGAGTAAATCCACACGCGGATGGATGATTTTGTCATGCCTTTATAACTAATTATGCTTTGATGTAACACTGTCTTTGTCACTATTTCATTTAAATTAGTCATTTTACTGCTTTACTCTTTAATCTTGTAATTACAAAAATATTTAACTGACTTTTATACTAATTTTCAGAAAATTTTGCGAATAATATTGCACTATGTAATTGATAAGATATTTGAGTACACATGTTCTTTTATATTATTGTGAAGGTATAAAGTCATCTGTGAAATACATGATCAGTTTAGTTTCAGATTTGAGAACTTGTGGATCTCACTGAATCTCTTGTGTCAGGTTGATCTAAAAACCAAATGTATTTCAGGGTCTGATATATTCAAACATTGGATCTTGAGCAAATTATTTGTCATGTATCTTAGCAATGGTAAAATTATTTCTACAATTAATCGTTAGAAACAGTGATTTGTGTGGTTTCAGAATAAAACCCTTCTTACTTCAATATCACAACTGTGTCAAGGTTTCCGGATGTTTGAACTGTAAGTGCTTCTGAATCGAACTAAAATACCAGAAACTGCTCTGGGGTCATACAAAACCTGAACATAAATTGGAAAGATAATACATTCTGAAACACTGTTCCGTTTAAATATTTAATTGGAAAATTGTCCGAAATCTGAAATCTTAACTAAATACTCACCCTTAAAGTTTATTCAAATAAGTTTTGTTTTTTCTTAATAGCCTGTTTAAGAAAATTACATTGATCTGTACATTTTAAGGTTTCAAATTTATTCTTTTTAATACGTGGTTATTCAAAATATTTGAAAAATATTTAACTTCATAGATTTCACAAATTAAAAGAATTAAAATTTGGTTGTTTATATTATTAGCTATTTATTAAAGATATAATTATTACAATTTTGCTATCAATATATGCAATGATATGTTGTACAATTAGTTATGTTTGTTTATTCAGGCCATATCAGATTTGTAATTGTTGCCTGTATATTACTTTAGTCAAGTAAATAACAAATAACAAATAAAATATCACTGAAGGGATAGATATAATCTTCAGCAGTGTAACAGAAAATAGCAACTTAAAAAATATATGAAGAATAAGATAACATTTTGAAATATCGTCGAGAGGTTCCCTGTTCCTTTCACTGATTATCACTATAAAATTGCATCACCTTACAAATAGTCTAAAACAACATTAACAATAGCAATTTTGCAATGATAATCCATTTGGGACACCTGGCAGTGATTTTAATTGATTAACGAATCATGTTTGCATGTACCTGCTCATATATAGAAAACAAGGATTACATTTCATAATGCGTAATAAATGTAAATGCTTGTATCAATAAAGGCGTAAGCACACAAATACGTTTTTAAATACGTAACATGGAATTTCAATTTGCTTGATAGGAAATGTATATTATGTAATATGCGAAATGCATTATATTGCGTTTCCGAAAATTATTATGGGCTGTTAGTGTTCCTGCTTTAGAACCATTAGACAAAACAGTTCAGGCAGAGTCAAACTTCAATACTACATCAATCTGACACAAATTTCAACATAGATACCATAAATTAGACTTCATTTTCAAGGGTAAAGAACTCGATAAAAACATAGCTCCTTCCCGTGACCCGCTGCCCCTGGTTCGTCAGCGTCCACGGGGTTCATAGGGCCAACGTCCAGTGCATCTGGCGGAGGATCCTGCGCCCGTGCGCACCAATCCGTTTTGTTTCGTGCCCTCTCCCGTTACCTCCTCTATTCTCTCACCCTCCCTCTCCTGTTACCCCTGCTCACGTTGCTAGCGAGGCAGCGTCACTGGACTCAGAAATTGCTCCGCCCTTTGCGAGACAATCTAGGAGGGAAAAATCTTCGAGGGGGAGGAAGGGGGACGGTCTGAAACTTGGAGAAGCCAATGATAAGAGCGATACGTCAGACGCTAGATTACTATGTCCAGCGATGGTTGTCCAAGCTGTGAAAAGCTTGATTTGGCCGCACAGGGCATCACCTATATCAGAGAGGGTATACATTTAAAATCTGATTTTTCTACTCTAACATACAACTGAAATATTACTTTAGTACATAAAGAATATGACCTATAAGAAACTTTTGCTGAAAAACTTGACTGTTTTTAAGAAAATTGTTTTAAGGTTACTGTAAAGGAATTTGAACTCTTTTCTGTAGAAATCTTCCAACATTTTTTGGAAGTCATCTGAAATCACCTACAAATACAACGAAACACAAATCGCTTGAATTATAATGACAAAGACATGAGTATTTCAATATATTTATATGTATTTGTATTAAAAAAAGAATACAGAAAATGACTTTTATGTCTCCTAATGTCTAATTGCACTATTTAAGTGCAATTAGCATTATCCGTACGCAGAGTTTGAAAATTGACCTGATTTGAAAAAATATGAGTTTGAAAATGCGGCATTTTTAGCTCGCTTTCACACAAAACTTTTGAGTTTTCGAGAAACTTTATCTGACATAATTTAAATAACGTTTCCACGAAAATATAATGTGAACAAATCGCCGGTAATGAAAATATTAGCGACAGGAGAGACAAGCCAAAAAATGTTTGATATCTGAAAAAAACAACAAAGAATAAAGCAATATGACGTTTACGTCATCTCCTAGAGCACATGTAGCAATATCCCTACCAAACGTTTGACGAAAAAATTTGGTGCCGTTTTTTAAAATTCTTGTTTTTGTTATTTTTACTTTCTGGTATACATACGTATGTACAGTACTGGAAACATAAATTGATCGCGGCCGTCTGCGGCTAAGTTCAGCTTTTGCACGGCTTGGACAGCCCTTGTCATGACGAAACGTCGCAAACGTCATGACGAAACGAGCCTCACAAACCATCGTAGCCAATCTCGATGCAAGGGGGAGTGCCCTAACAAAATTACGACGTACAAAATGGCGGGCGCTGCTAGTTCAGATGTCGAAGTATTTTCAAATAAAAAATACATAGAAGAAACACTTGTATGAACATGAAAGTAAATTCATTGAAATGTATACGAAAACATAGCACTTAACCACTGTTAACACAATTCTTTATGAAGAAATTACATTGATATCAGATAAAATAACCCTAATTTTAGAACGATTACGTTCTTATACACATTTAAATTCCAATATTCTTGTCCAAACACAATTTGTGAACTTTATCAAATGACCAGTTTACTACAGAATTTTGCGATAAGAAAAACGATTATAATTGCATATTTTCAATTGTTCAAATGTATATTACATTAGCAAAAATGCAAAATACTGTCTTTCTTCGAATCGTTAGGACTGCTAGGGAAACATTTTAATAAAAGAAAGTAAAATTCAAATACAAACCGTATATTTAACATTAAAGTAACAATTAAACTAGATATTAAGCAATTAATTTGCATCTCATGTCAAATTTGTTATTTTGCTATCATCAAATCAGGGACAATTTGGGGACACTCTCCGGTAGGAATAGCGCACATTTCGCAATTGTTTATAAAATTGTTAATTGTTGCAAAATTGTTAATCCGCGCATTTTGGTTCTGGGACATCAGAAAACTCTTCCCACTTTAGAATTGCAAAAATTGAAAATTGTTTATAATTTTACAAATATTGCAATTCTTTTTCATTCTCTCATCTCAATTCCCTTTACACAAGATGCAAAATTCCTCAATCCAACCGGAGCTATCGCCTTCGTTTTCGTGGATACGCAATTGTTTATAGGATCTTCGCGTCTGATGCCAACCTCACTTGTTTCAACCCCCAATTCATTGGATTTGGCAGTGAAGTATAAAATTCAAATAGTTTTGCATTGTCTTGCTTTCTGCTCATTAAATTGTATTAACGATTTGTGACTTACGACAAATCGGTAGAAATTGTTGCTCATGAGCTTTTTTTAACTTTCGAAATTTAATTTCTATTCTTCATGTATCTTTGAAACAGTAGTTTGGTTATTTTGATTCGTCTGTGTTATAAATAAATTCTCTGGCAAATTTCAAAACGCTGAGACTAACTGTTGTCCTGCAAATTTGAAGATTTCTTTGTGGTTGGATGCATGCTGTTCACTGGTCAAAGTGTATGCCAGTATGTTTAACGAGGAAATTCATTATCAACAAATTATTTTGCAAAATGCTTTTGGACAGAGCGGTGGCATGATAGATCATTTTCATATTTGTTCTACGAGTCAAGTTTTAGGCAGCAGATATATTCTGTGTATTATTTTAATTTTGGTGAAATTTAATCACATGTGAAAATTATCCGACCGTATAGAATTGTGCTGCAGATTACGCGACTCTAGCGGCACGACCGAGAAAGACGCGAAAAGTCGTGCCATATTCCATCTTGAAGATAATACCCTCAGCTGCCACGTTACGAAACCTGGCATATGCAGAATCATTTTGTTTGCAACTCGACGAACTTTGCAACTGTTCTATGGAGATGCAACAGATGGTTCTATGGAGATGCGCAGAATGTTCAGTGGCGGCTGGTGGGTCGCGAATTAGGAGAGGCGGCATGTACGTCTGAGAGGCGGCAATGTATGTATGTGGTAACATACCTTATTTTACCTCTTCAAATTATTTCTTGCACGAATAAAACTATGGCATTATAGGGTACAACTGATTAGCACGTTTCGATTTTAACTTTGTCTAGCACAACTTTTACGTTGAAAAACGGATTATACAGTTGTATATGCGAAAATTATAGATTTTAAAAATATTTCCAGCAAACAAAAACTGTAAATAATCAAATCCGATGAAAGGGTCGGTAATCTTCGTGTGGCGAGCCGCCATTTCAACATCACACCGTGCCGGGGCGACTCCCAAGGCGAGCGGCATGCAACGACGCAAACATTCCGGCAGCGACCTCTAAAAGCGCTGCCGAATGCAAGCGAGGCGCAGTTATAAATGGGCCCGGCGGAGCCAGAGGGAAGCAGAGGTACACGCGAGGTAGCCGAAGTCAGTGAAGTGCATACGATACGTCAAGAGCCCTCTGATGATGACGCGCTCGCATTCTGCCTCTGTTGCTGCTGCCATCGCAGGAGCGTCGGCTATGATTGCTGGGGTAAGAGCCGCCATCTCGAAGCTCGACTCCGTGTCCCCCTCACCTGGTCTATCGTCTAAAGGGGAAGGAGACGGTGAGAGGTATGACGTTTTGAGTCAGCTGCCCTCTACCTTCCCTTCAACCTTTACAACTTACGAAATCAACCACAGATCTCCGCGACGCACTGCCTCAGGAATACGCCGACGTCATCAGCCTGAGGGTGGCACGTCAAGCATTAGCTAAGTTAATAGCCGCAGACCTCCTGAACAAAACCCTAATAGGAGCACGCTGCCCCACCCAACTACCAGTACCCCCACTCTTCCTCAAGCTTCCATTGCCTCGCATGCACCAGCTACGGACGGACTCCCGATAGTCCACGATGCTACCCATTCCAAAAACATTTATCTTTCGCATAATCGGGCACTTAAAACTAAATTCGTCCTCAAAAATTGCATTGCGGTATGCACAAATTAAACGAGTCGATTTATTGCAAGTTTCAATTTATTCAATAACTTCTGCAACTTTTCCCGAAGTTGGTTTTTCTGGGGAGGGCGCCGCCCTAGAGCCTTTCGGAGCAGCCACCACGAGTCGACATGTGCCTGACTGCAGCAAATACTTCCGAAATAATTTGGATTATATTTATGTGACATGGCATGGTTTACCTGCAGAAGAGGAGACTTGGGCAAAACTACAATGTATGCCTGTAGATGAACTATGAATTTCGAATAGCAGGAAGAGACGAGGTTAAAGAGATAGGTTGCCATCGCGATGATGTCAAACACGAGGTTATGTACATCAAAGAATAATGAAGGAGCAGCAGAAGGTTCAAGGTTGAAAGAGGTGTTATTCTTGTAATTTTGGCCATGATTTTCAGAGGCTGCAAAAACAGTTGAAGCTCATTTTAAAAAGGATATATATATTCTAACACACCCACCTATTCCTTCCAAAATGAACATTTATTCAATGAATGAAATTACAGTGACGCAATTTTATAACAGGATAATGCACTTTAAGTAGATGGTCACTGAAAACAAGGCCAAACAAAAATGGCGTCACCGAATGCCTGGAACACACTTTCACCAATTACAATTTACAATTTGCTCATTCTCTTCTGAATATTCATCTACCAAATTATTTTACTTTAACTTTCTGGTTTTTCTGCACGGCTTTTGAAATGAATTTACACTTGTTTTAAGGAATCCTGGTTCACAGGTGCTAACCTGGCTTCTGCACTCACTATAACACTGAACTTAAAGAGAAAAAGAAAACACTAAAACGTAATATACACGTTACTTAAATCTGATCCTTTTACATATAACAAAAGCAATTACTTTTTAACACACTACAATAAATCGTGACTTTTCCAGATAACACCAACTGTACAAATTATGTGAAAATCATGACCATTTACGTAAAATTGCATGCTGCATGGCCTCTTTGGAATGAATTTAATGACACGCAGTAAATGAACTTGAAACTGCCATCACATCGTTCGGAATACTTCTCCCACCTATTCTTGGACTTTTCGCCCACTTTTTAACATGAATTCGTCGTGTATTTACGGCTATCTTTCCCAACTGATCGCCACATAAAGTTGCCAGTTCTTTTACCTCCTCAACAGCCCGCATCGCTCGCCTGTAGGTAACCTTGGGATTTTCTGCCGCTCGCCCCGCGTTGCTACTCGTCTCCGCTTGCTGTCCCAATGACGATTCCAGTTTCTCTCGAACTCTGACTCCGCTACGCTTACAATTTCGACACCTTTTTCCCGTTCTCCGACTCGTACGATTCTCGCCCTATCCAAATCTTTCTCACTCACGCTTCGCTCTGTGGTCGTCCTTCTACCGCGCCTCGTACAAGTACGTTCAGCCCAGCCTCGAATAATTAATGTTGTTGAAGGTATGCTTTAAATGCTCGGCCTGGGCCTACCACACACTTTGAGCATGTGTGGTTTCAGCGTGCAATATGAGATGCTGGATTTAGTTAATGTCCTTCTGCGCGATTTTTACAAATTTGAAATTATTTCGGCGTCAAACAGTCACTTCAATTAACTCCTCAAATATTGTGAATGCGAAGAATGCTTGTGCATCTAATTTTTAATTACTCTTCCTTTCGCAGATACGCTTCACAAGCTAACTTTTAACTACCAAGTTAAAATAAACTTTATGCTATTGTGGCGTCGCGGCATACGGCATACGCTGCAGCGGGCCGCTTGGGAAACCTGCCCGCCGGAGGTGGGATGGGGTGGGAAGGCATATGGCGCACGCCGGCCGGAAAATACCGGTACGAAAATAACTGGGAGAAAGGACGCGCGCGAATGCGACTTCTGGTGAAGTCGGCTGCGCCCTGGGGGCAGCGAGCCGGAACGACGCCCGCCGCTTGTAGGAGTGGGGCGAGCCGACGGATACTTAAAGTTGCGCCGACATGCGCCTCGGGGATACGCAGAGGTCGAAAGACGAGGGTATCTCCAGTGCTAGCCTTTGCACGTGATCTTCAGGTCGAAGATCGGTTTGGCGACAGGCCATGTAATCCTGTAGTTACGTCTAAATTGAAGATATCTTGATCAAAGGCCTAAAATTTGTAAATTCTCTAAATTGCTTGCTAAAAAGGCAAAAATAAACTTTGTTGAATTTTGTTCTTTAGAAAAGAAAGTGATTTTTCATTTAGTCAATCCAAACAGAAATGAACTAGGGATAGAATCATTCTATTTCAGATTCCCAGCTGCGCTGTATAGTCGGCGGATCCTATAATCCATTATAGAGGTAATAAGGATTATAATATATCGTGACCCATTGACCCAGCAATGCGGACGCTAAGATCTTTAGCAGATATAAATGTAGAGAGAGAGGAAAATTTTGGTATATCTCAATAGTGTGCTTATATTATAACAGAGCATTACATAACATTATAGATCATTAAATAGAAGTATATAATATATAATAACTTAGTGTTCTGTATTAACTAAAAGACCAACACTTTTACACATTGATTTTAAGTTTCTTCCAAACTTGTCTGTCTTTTGCTACTTGAGACCTCTTTACACTCACTTCTTTCTTGAACACATCGGACCATCTCTTCTGTTGTCATCCTTGTTTGCGCCAGCCGTATCTCGTATCGCAAAACAGAACCATCTGACCATCTGGTTGGAAATAATTAAATTAATAAAAATTAAAGCTAATAGTGTTTATCTATACATACAAAACATCCCAGTCAGGGCAGTGTGACTCAAAAAGTTTATTTCTTTTTCTTTCCGACTTTTCTTACTGCCTCCCCCTTCTGGCAAATCATAAACAGTGACTTATCTGGCTTAGGAGGCGGTGTACATCGATGATAGCGATAGATACATGGATCGCTCAGTCGATGTCCGATGTCCGATGTGTATTACTTTGTTCGGAGCGTTTCGCATGCGCACTTTAATTACAGAATAAAATAATTTTGTTTCATTAAATATTGATTTAGCATTTCCAGTGTCCATTAAATCTACAGCACAGGGCCATAAAGGTTCTCTACTTTTATTATACATCCTTGTTACGCTGGTTACTGGGTAAGCAAGCCTTGCTAATTCATCAAATATTTCTTTCTGAGAGTAAACTACATATATAATATAAATTATGACTGTAAGCTTCGAATGATAGGGATCTCTGAAAGAAAGATATTGAGTTTTATTTCCATCACAAAATTTTATGTAACCTCTGTAATCTTCAATTGTTACGAAGTTCACTTGATAAGCCTTTTTGCTGTTTACTAGTAATCTCGTTTTTGACTACTTTTTTAATATCACTAACTAGAAGTTATCCGTTGTCGTTAACATTATGAATGAATATTGGTAAAAAATTTAGTTTTATTAATTAATTCAAAATTAATACGATTATCTAAATTTCTAAGCAATTCATAGTGTGAACTTACTGGTAAGTTGTACCTAATATTCACCTCTGTTCCATAATCTGAATCTAACCTTTTCCACTTGTTTGTATCGGAACACACGTTGCCGCTTAGACTCGCATTCTGTAATGCGTTTCCCTGTCGTTCACCCGCTTGTGGTGGCAATGGCAGTAAAAAGGCACTCACTGATGATGATGATGATGATGATGATGATGATGAAAATGAAGATGGGAATCCCTGACCGTAGAATTCACTGCCGTTTGGAGTTTCATTGGTCGCTTCCAGTGGTGTATTCAGGCATGGGCACTGTGGACTCTGGCCCCATGGCGGCAAATTTTTAGGGACGGCAATTTTAGAGGAAAATAAGCTGAACTGTGATTAGTCGCTAGCGTTGTTCACGGACGGACGGACATTTTGCCATCAACCGATTTTTCTGTATCAAGAACCCACAAAACATGGATTCTGGATAACCCACGTGTTATAGTTAGAGGATACTAAATTTAGCAATTAATCAGCTTTTTCAGAGTCCAGCAATAAGTTTTTCTATCGAAAATTCGCCTTTCTCCCCGCAGCATTATATAACTTTCTCTCTACCGCGAAAGCGGTAGCAAAAAAGTAATAAGGGCGCACGTAATGTGGTGCTCAGGGGAACCACATGAGTAAATCCGCCTCTGGTCACTTCCATTGACAGCACAATTAACCCTGAGGTTTCAAGTAGCCCCCAGAGGAGGCACTATCCACACTCATTTTTCACAGATAAATCTTTGCACTATTCGTTGGTTGTTGTTTTACTTATTGAACAATACATCATATCACCAAATATCACTGCTGAGAAACACAGTTAACTCACATATCGCCCTGTTACCTCGGTCACCACAGTTGGAACTGAACCGAGACTGCTAAGCGCAGCGGGATCTGCGCCGTGCCGTGCTCAGCAGAAGAGTGTTGGATTATTAATTCTGATCGATAATATTGATGTTTGTTCGTAGTGAAGACCACGGATTGCTGAAATTGCCACCTCTCAGTGTCCCTCTTCCCGCAAACCTCGGCAGTGCGAAGCGAAGGCCACCTTCCCCGCGAAGGTGACAGTTGTAAGGGCTGCTACGGGAAATTTGGTCGATTTAATTTAAAATCATGTCAGAAAGTGTTATTTTATAGTGAAACTACTGTCGAAACATTAACAAACGATACGTCATTGAGTTTCCCTTTTTATGATCTATTATTGCCGGTAACAAAAATATAACCGTAAGAGGGGGTAACATTGTGACACTCGACCAGCTTTCGTATTTTTGAATCGCGCGCCGTCATCGTCATGAGAAAGCAGCTGACTGTAGCCAGGCTGTAGACAGCATGAACAGAGCTACCCAGTGACCAGAGCTTGAAGCTTCCATGTCTTTATTTCCCGCGCTGTTGGCCTGTATGTGTAAACATCATTTCGCGTTGTCACCCAATATCATGCAAACTTTGTTCTGAGGATTGACGTACAGTTATAAACGGACTATTTTTGAAGATACGTACGTTAGGTACATCGTATTGTAAATATAAGTCTTTTTGACGGCTTCTGTTCATCTTATGTGAAACAATGCGGAAAGTGAAGTTTGCGGGGTTACTTTGTGACGGTTAATTTTAAAACATTTTTTGCAGTACGCAAAATAGTCATTCGACATGCCGAGAACATATTGTGACGTCGTGGGAATACACAATAACACAGACACGAGCTTCAATGATAAATATGTACAGGTTTATTCACAATATGTACAATAAATATTTAAGTTACTTTTAGCTCTTGGGAAACCTTTACTCCCCTGATCGCAGGAGCGATCCTTAAAAATGTAATCTGACTCGTGGCCCGCGCCACTCCTCAGCGAACCTTATGCACACAGCACGTGGCTCCCGTGACGTAGGTCACTCGTGGAAAATCCCGGCGTCCCAACACATGGGTCGCCGTACGAGCCTCGCTCGGCTCCGCACCACCCTGGGCGCAAGTTTGTGCATTCGCACGAGGGTTCCACTCAGCTCGACAAACCCCACCCCCGCGCTCTCCGTTCCTTCTTATATAGCCCTCACCCACGTGACCTGAAACGTCACTGGGTTTTTCACACGGCCCGCGCTAGTCGCGTTGCCAGGCATTTTGGGCATCCCTTTCCCTGGATTCTAAGAATTTTGCACGCGGCACGCGGCAAAAATGCGCTGTCCCGTATTTTGGGCATCCCTTTCCCTAGCTCTCGGAATTCTTCCAATACCGCATTGTTCTTACATCCTGCCTGGCCCTTGCGTCTCTAATCCCCTTTGGCGCCGCCATTTTGAGTGGAGCATACAATACGTTACAATATAAGAGGAAGGTGGGTGTTCGTTCTTATCGAAATTATTCAAAGGAACGCCTTAATGAGGCTGTTAAATTAATTTTGAATAACACTTTATCACTATGAGACTGGGATAGTGCTTCTGAAGACGTAAGAGGTCCTGCATCGGCTTCCATATGCGATCATGGAAGATACTAGTTGGAGAATTTTTAGCTGATAACTTTCAGAGACAGCTCTACCCTGGAAAAGTCATTGGTATGCAAAGCGATGATGCGATGATAGCGTCATGGAGAAGACAACTGGAGATGGTTTCTAAAGAAAGATGATATTTTATATTCCTCTTCACTATAGATCCCCGAAGCTAATGAACAATAGAAGATTCTACAATGTGAGAGAGTTGAATGAATGTATCCTTCATCATGTAAAAGTGTTTTAAAAACACTTAAATGCACTTACATTAATACCATTGCCTCATTGTATATCAATATAATGCTAAATAAATGTTTCATGGGGTAACTGTGTGCTATTTTGCTTTTTATGTGTATTTTTAAGCTAAAATAGTCCTGTCATAATGTAACCCCGCATTGCGGGGTAACATTGTGACATTTGTTATAGAAAATAACTCAGAGAATGTTATTGATTTCTATTCAGACGTGATGTAGAGAAAGGATAGAACAATTAAAATCAGGAATTCGTTTTAGATAGCATTCACAAATGTTCCGTTCACAAATATTTTTGTCGAATATTTTACATAAAATGTAATGAAATTTCTGCAGTTTTGGTCGTGTTAACTGGAACACCCTTCAATGTAATTTCCTATCATGACAGAAAATAACTGATGATATATAATCTGATGAACTGATGATACATCTTACGAACTGATGATACATCTATATCGTACATCTCCACTGTCAGAAATTATGTCATGAATATCCAGAATTATCAAAGCAAAATGAAACCGCATTTTCAACACTAGTTGAAAACTTGTACTGTCATTAATAATGATGTATGTATTTGCCATTTTAGGACTTTTGCCAGCTAGCGGTGTTCCCAGGCCTAGGTTGTTTTTACTTTCTCGAATACATACGTACATACGGAGTAATATGCATGGTATAGAGAACGTTATGTAATGTTGCGGAAAATAGATTTCGAGATTGTAATGGAAATACACGTTTTGGGGTCCCCTGATACCGAAAAAGTGTTGATTTTTTTCAAAACGTCCGTCCATCCGTCTGCTTGTCCGTCTGTCCTTCCATCCGTCCGTCCGTCCGTCCGTCCCTCTGTGAACACTACTAGCGCCTAAACCATTCGAACGATCGTTTCCAAATTGAAGAATACCCGGTCGATCTGATTAAGTTGAAGCTTTGAAATTTTGAAAAACATTCTTTAAAATTTGAGGGTACATTACATGAAGCCCCCCGGACATTTTAAACATTTTCTCAAAAACCCCTCCATTTTAATTTCTTGTAAGAAGGAAGTAAAGTACATTTGTAAAGGTGGCACAGGTCCGATTTTCACCGTTTACTCTGATTTTCGAAAATTGCAAAAGTTTTTTTTCGGCGTCTTCCTACAACTATAAAATTGAAGACAGATTTTTCTTTCGAATGAAATTTGTTGTCGATAAATAATTGTTTCATAATGCATATTTTTTTGAAAATTTTAGTAGTTTTCGTGCGATAGTGCGTGCAATATTTGCCATTTTAAAAAATAACAAAAACAAGCTTTTCTCAAAAATAGCTCCAAATTTTTTCTTTAAATTTGTTGTAGAGGTAGTGCCAAATGTTTCCTATACGATGACATAAACGCCATATTGCTCTATTCTTTTGTTTTTTTCAAAAGTTACAAAACTGTAACTTTTTTGACTTATCTCTCACGTCGGTAATACTCATATTAGAGTTGATATTTTGCACTATTATATTTATGAGTACATGTGCTTTAAATATTGTCATATAAAGGTTCTTGAAAACTTACATTTTTCTGTGGAAACGAGCTCAAAATTCCGCATTTTCAGAAACGCTCAAACGCCATTTTCTCAAAAACCGCTCCAAACTGTTTCTTTGAAATTTTTCAACTAATATTAGTAATGTCACTGTTTAATATGACGTAAAGTTCATTTTGGTGTATTCTTTTGTTTTTTCAGAAATTAACCAAATGTAATTTTTTAAAATATGTCTCGCGCCTTAATATGCATTTCCATCGATTTGTATATATTATTTTCTTTATGAGTGGAATTGCTTTAAATTATTTAAAATTAAGTTTTTCGAAGACACATTAAGTTCCTGTGAAAAAGAGCTTCAAATTTTGCAGTTACAGTAATGCTTAATTGCCGTTTTCTTATAAAGGCTTGAAATTTTTCAACAAAAATTTCTATTAAGGACGAAGTTCTACTGTTATTTAATATTCTTAAAGTAATATTTCGGTTCTACTATTAAGAAACCGAAAAGTTGAGAAAACGTCAAAAAATGTACTTTGGGCGAAGATAGATGGCAGCTGGACAGAAAATGGAGCAAGACCTTAAAGACAATCCACACCAAGGAAATTAGAAAAAATTGCTACGAGAAAATCTGTGCAAATTTGGGATGCTGGGCTTAGCAACGACCGTGAATAAACAATGTAGTTTTTGTTTTTTGTAAATGCATTAAGAGGTGTCTGGATGCCGAAAGTAGAAAATTTGGGATTGGGCGAAGAAATTTAGACGATCGAAAGGTCAGCTACACCAAAATATAACGAACGTATGGATTGGCTGGGTGAGAGAAGGACGGTCAAATGTTATGAAAAAGAGGAAGGTAGTTTAATACGAAGTCTTCGAGGGTGAATCATGCAGGAAGATTTCATTCGTCAGAATGTTTCTGAACTGATCGTAGGTTCGTGAGAGGGAACGAGTATAATACAGATAGTCAGAATCAGGTTATCAGATCGTGAAATTTAAGGACAGTAAATGATATTGCAGATATTGCATGTGGAAGTAATATTAACGCATAAATTGGGACTTTGTCGGGAGTGGTAATCGAGTAATAGATTTCGGGACTATGTCATAGGACGTAATCGGGACTGATAATTTTGATAGTTTGAGACCAGCTTGGATAGGGGCAGAAGAGGATTTCTTGGGACTTTGGACTACGGCAAGCTCGCAAGATATTTCGACTGAGAAGTCTACGAGGGACATCAACGAAGAATAGAAAAGTTAACCGCGGTATAAAATTGTAAATTCAAAGATATCTTGATCAAAGGCGTAACATAAATTCACTAAATTGTTTGCTAAAAAGGTAACAATAAACTTTGTTAAATTTTTTTCTTTAGAAAAGAAAGTGATCTTTCATTTAGTCAATCCAAACAGAAATGAACTAGGAATAGAATCATTCTATTTCAGATTTCCCAGCAGCGCTGTATAGTCAGCGGATCCTATAATCCATTATAAAGGTAATAAGGATTATAATATATCGTGACCCATTGACCCAGCAAGCCGGACGCTAAGATCTTTGGCAGATATTAATGTAGAGAAAATTGTGTATATCTCAATATACACTGATGCCGGGGTTCTCAAAATCACCCAAGGCAACAATGGTTTGCACGTAAAGTGGAACAAGAATCTTTATATATATATATATATATATATATATATATATATATATATATATAAAGCCGCATTATTGGGAACAGCGTATTGGGAAAAGCGCTGTTCCCAATAATGCGGCTTTTTGAATTGTCCGTATATGCTTTTCAGTCAATTCTAACTTCTTCGCGATCTCTTGCCATTCCTTGGTGACCAATCCATTCGCTGAGACCACTACTGGAAGCACTTCCACTGCGCGCAATCCATGCATGTCCTTCAATTCAACATCCAGGGATTGGTATTTCCTCTTTTTCTCAGCAACAGTTGTTACAAGCCGGTCATCTGTAGGAACCGCAACATCAATTATGCATGATGTTTTCGATATTTTATCAAACAGAACAATATCTGGTCTATTTGCTTCCACTGTTCCCACAAAATTCGAGCTCGATCATTGCCAATTGCTTGCTCAGGTTTGCACTTATAATATGGTTGTTCACTTCCTACGATGTCGTATGTTTAGCAAGGGCTTGGTGGATTACTTTGGCAACGCAGTTGTGTCTCTTAAGGTATTCTGTTTGTGCTAATGCGGGGCATCCACAGCAAATATGCTGGATTGACTCGTTAGTGGATTTACATACGCGACATCGGCTATCAATTTGCTGACCCGTGATGATTTTTTATAAGCTCTGGTTTGGACTACTTGGTCTTGAATGGAGAAAAGAAATCCTTCCGTCTCACCGAAGAGGCCCCCGGTTCGAAGCCACTCCACTGAGTTGTTCTTATCAATGTTCTCCGAAGTTCAATTTGCAAAAAATCTACCATGAAGATCCTTTCTTTGCCAGATATTCACGCGTTCTTGATGCATCAGGTAATCAAACTCTTTACTTGGTTGTGCCAGACTTAATGAGGTCATATTTCTATCTTGATCACAGATAGCTTTGTGAACAAACGAGTTGATAGAGAGAAAGTACCGACGCAGCATTTCTTCTTGCTGTCGGCACAGTGCCTCCAAGTTAAGGAGTCCTCTTCCTGCACTAGCACGAGGTAAGTACAGCCTGTGCACTGAACTCTGAGGGTGGTGCAGTCGATGCCCTGTAAGTGTAGTTCTTATTTTCCTGGCGATAGTCTGCAAGGATGTTTCTGTCCATTTTATTACACCAAATGTGTAAGTTGCTATGGGAATAGCCCAAGTATTAATAGCAGGTATTTTCCTTCTTAAATTGATCCACTTTTGCACATTTTATTTACTCTCGATAGCACGTTGTGTACAATTTTGTTCCTAACGCCTGAATCAGAAATTCCCAGCAATTGCAGCATTCCCAGATATTTGTAGGAGTCTACAGTGCCGATATTTTTAATAATTGTGTCACCAGATATTTGCATATTTTGTTCATTTTGGACTTGCCCGCGGTCAACATGAAGGGTAGCGAATTTTTCAATCCCAAACTCTAAGCAATCTGCATCGCTGAAATTTTTGACAAGTTCGAGCTCGTTTTGTAAGTGATCTCTATTTTCTAATAGAGATCACTTACAAATTTTTTTGAGATCATCCATGTACAGCTGGTGTGAGATACGAACATCAAGATTTTTTTCAAGAAGTACCCATAACCTGATTGTCTGAGCATTCTGCTCAAAGGGGTGAGTACTATGCAAAACCATAGCGGGCTTAGGCTGTCCCCTTGAAAGTTTCCACGACGAATTGCAATATCTTCCGTCACGTAACAGCAGGTTCCCTTCTTAGTCTGCAAATGAGTTTTCCATTCTGACATGCAGTTCTTCAAGAAAACGATCAGTCTTCGATCGATTTTATACAATTCGAGTACTCTTAAAAGCCATGAGTGAGGTACCGAATCAAAGGCTTTTTTGTAATCTATCCAGCCTACAGAAAGATTGCGCTGGTTCTTCCGTACTTGCCGCGTAATTACACTATCAATCAATAATAATTCCTTGCATCCCATACTTCCCTTGCGACACCCATTCTGTTCAGGAACCAAAATGTGTTGGTCGACTAAATGACTGTACATTCTTGAAGAGATTATAGAAGTCATAATTTTATATAGTGTTGGGAGGCAAGTGATCGGTCGATAATTTTTTGGCTGGGATCTATCACCAGCTTTGGGCACCATAGACGTTCTGCCTGTCAACAGGTACTTTGGGAATATAGTTGGATCTATCAAAACTTCATTGAACAGCCGAGTCAGGCATGGGTGCGTAGCAGTGAAATACTTCCACCATACATTTTGGATACCATCTGGACCTGGTGACTTCCAATTCTGTGTTCGCTGTACTGCCGTTTTGATATCAGCAAGGGAAATTTCAATGGGAGGCATCTCGTCGTTGTTAAGACAAACTTCTATTTCCTTCTGCAGCCAGTAGGCTCCTTCATCGTGTTGCTTTGGTTTAGCTCAGATATCAGTCCAACACTGAACCAGGGATTTCCTACTCGGATATTGCCCTTGATGGTCTTCATTGTTATTCTGCAACAGTCTATAAAATTTCGTCTGGTCTAAAGCAAAGGCTGACTGATGATGGCGTCTCTTTGCTGCTTCATCATAACGCCTATTTCTCGCACCAAGTGCAGCTATTCTCTATTTCAGACGTTTCTCTTCATCTTTCAATCTCTTCTCCAGATCCTTAAGGTTCATTCGCAACTTCATTCTTTTAGCAATTGATCGTATCCCATTTCTCACTTTCTTAGGTACTTTTCCTTTCCCTGCGAAGTACGCTGATAGATGGTATCGTAGGCTTCCGCGGCCAGAGTCATGATCTGGCTGTCAGGTGACGCCGCGTCGAAGGCTGCGGTGCTGACGTTTCGACCGATATATCGCGGTCCTCTTCAGGGCTGTACTGCCAAAGTCTCCGGCAGTACAGCCCTGAAGAGGACCGCGATATGTCAGTCGAAACGTCGGCACCCCAGCCTTCGACGCGGCGTCACCCGGACAGCTCAGATTACGCTGATAGATGACTGATTTCCTTCCTGGATTTATTAATTTTGGAAATGATTATTTTCTTCCATGTTGGTACGAATTCATTTTTAGAGCTGGAGTCTTTGGATGTTCTGCCATTTTCCTGTCTACGTTTTCTGCCCAAAACAGAGCAAACTGCCAAAGCGGCACAGTGAACTGCGTCAGACAGTTCTTCCAACGAAATCATATGCGATAATGTATTTTCAACTATGGAATTCATTTTTTTACAAGCAGCGTAAAACTTCGCACTCCCAATGATCTTAGGTATACGAGATCGTTTCTGCAATGGGACACCTTCGTACATAATACGGTATTTATGGTAGCTTTCCTTTAATTCATTGATAATAGGTACATTACTAATTGGACTAGCTTGATTTTCAGCTACATGATATCTTTCAAGAAGTCTTCCTTCTTCATGTTTCTCGCCATGGAGTGGAGTATCTGATGGTGTGGTACTTTGCAGTTGCATAGTTATTTGTTGTTTAAGTCTATTCAATTCGGCATCTGAATGTGTGTATGTGTGTATGTGTATGACGTGTATTTACACGTCGCCTTTGAAATAGAATAGAATTTAGCCGACTGCAAACTCGTTGCTCATTCAGTGTGCTGTCTGGATACATTCTTTTCCATTCCGCGTGCATCCTTACTCTAAACCCTTCATACTCCGTTTCCACTTTCGTGCTAATATAGTACCCATGCATTATGAAGATATTCATCTCTTTTGTCCATCTTATGCGTTGGCTAGTTTGCCTTGATATGGTGGAGGACCCTACAGGTGGGGAACTCAAGCCACTCCGGCCTTCAGGAGATGAAGCTGCTGTCTCTGCGGTAGCCATGAGTGGTATGGCGCCGCGCCTAGACAGTTGATCTGCACTAGGTGTACCATCATCCACTGGCACAGGTAGCTCGTTTGACACAGTTGGCCCGGTGCCAGAACCTACTGCACGGTCTTGCGACAACCGATCGCTAACGACTTTATTCCTTAATAACCTGCTCATAACAATCTTCTCCGGTTTCCCGGTAATAAACACCAGTCGAAGAATCTCTGGTATTTATAGCTTGGGTCCGCGTGTCAGCCAGGCACGTGAGGTGAAATCCTCCCCTGCGGTCCAACTGTAACTTTATAGGCTAGGAGAGCTGCTGTTAACCATTTCACTGGTTCTTCCACCGCCTCTCTAGGTATTGGTCTAGTTGGGTGACCTATACCATCCTGATAGACCTTTCCCAGAGTTACTCTCTAGTAGCCCTATCAAGACCTCCTTCTCATCAGTTCGCCGGGCCACTCCGCCGAATGGGTTCGCTACCGCAACCTTGGGGTGGGTTTCCGAATTAACAGGGCTCCCCGCGTGAAGGGCGAGATAGGAGTTAAGCTCATGAAGTTTATGTCTGTCATATCGCATCCCTTGAGCCCCTTATTATTATTATTATTATTATTATTATTATTATTATTATTATTATTATTAATGTTGCTTTGATGTTTCGTTAAAATCAAATGTATTATTATAAGAAGAGTGTTAGAACAGCGAATGGATGACTCAGGGTCGAAGTTTTATTCCAGAACTCGGGGAGTAAGCAGGTTCGATTCCCAGTCTGCGTACATATTTTTATTCGTTCTACATTACCATAAAATCCACTAAATTAGAACATTCTACACTGCAAAGTTATGCAGAAAATAACCAAAATTCGCTTTCGTGAACAAGGCGAATATTTGAATTCTGAAGAAATTGCATAACTAAACGTTTGTAAATTAAAGTAAAAATATACATATTGAAATATAGAGATAATACCCTGCACCGCGCGCGCCATTTTTACTTTCTCGCAGTGCGAAGTTCTTTGTAAGAATAGAAAGTTATGTAGTATGGCCCAGAAGAACGGCGATTTTTTGTCATAACGATGCAGCGCGCGCGGCGATGTTTGGATCGCCCATGACTTTTTGGAGATTTCTAAAAGATTTCATCCAGTATGGGAAAGATCAATATTATAAATTATAAACATTATAAATAATTCAGATCACTCACAACGTCAGATATTCTCAGAATTCTTCAGAAAGCTTTGAACCTTCAACAATACAATGCCAACTTCTTAGAAAAATGAACACCAAAAATAATAATAATAATAATAATAATAATAATAATAATAATAATAATAATAATAAAACAAGATCTTCACATAGCCTAAACAGATTACAATAAAGCTTTTGACAGCATCCCACACTGATGGCTTCTTGAAATTTTTTATATTTATAAAATAAATCCGGAAATCCGAAACTTTCTTCAGATCACAATCACAACTTGGAACATCGAGATGCACCTTGGGAAATGTACTTTAGAGATTGTGACTGGTACCATCCCAATTAAAAGAGGAATTTTTCAGGGTGATTGAGTGCACTTTAGTTTTGCATGGCTTTAATTTTAACATCATGAGCTTATGGTTGCAACCACTGTAACAAATCAAGGACATTCCTTTTGTAAACACATACATTTTTGTGAATTCTGGGAAAATGCACTGTATTAATGCACACTACATATATCTTTTGGTATTTTTTATTCGTGAATATTTGACGGAGAACGTTTTAGACCAGACTTACACTTGTCCTTTTCACGAACTATTTTGGACGTTTAGCAAACGCGCGCGTGCGCAGAGCATCCCGTAGAGCGGCTTCTGCGCATTAGCGCGTTCGCGTAAACTCCGAAATTGTCCGTCAAAAGGAAGCATGTCAAAAGGAAGCAAAAGGAAGCTCCAATGAGCTTCGAGTCGTTAAAAGTCATCAAGTCAAATTATGCCGACCAATCCCACTTGTGGAACTTTTATGACGCGTTTCTTCACAGGAGGTTACGTTCGTATTTGGCTTTCCAGGCGTTGAAGATAGCAGGAACTGTCTTATTCAATCTTATCTAGGACTGTCTGAATTCTTAGGTCTTTGCGCAGCTCTGTGCTTCTAATAAAGCTGCTCGCTGTAGCAATTTTTCTATTTTCTTAACGCTTTTGTCTTTCTTGTTGTTTTCCAAATTTGGATCCTATAGTTATTAGGGATTATTATTGTTTTGTTATGTGCGGAGCTCTGGAAGTGTGATAATCCTAGGAACGTAAAACATTTTAAATTTTGTTTCTAAGTAAGGGAGCAATTGTGGAGTACAAGAATGGCTTGTGAAACGTACAAGTTGGCATTCACCGAGCAGGTGCCCGTTCGGGGTGACATGGCGGGACGCGCTTTGTTCAGTCTCGCCAAGGCCACTCACGGGCGCCTTCTCGCTGCACAGTGTGCAATTACACTTGTGGAGGTGGACAAAAATAACGGTGCTTAATAATGACTTATTATTTATTCTTGATTTCTCTACTGATTTTTCATTATTTGCAAAAACATTTTGAGATGTGTCGCCATCATTATTTGCGCCACGCCCAGATCGTGGAATTCCAAAAATTCAGTTCAATCATTCTTTGATAAATATTATGTCTTCGTGATTCTACAATATTTCTCTCTCTACTTCAGGTTAAGCATTAACGAACCTTTAAGTTGTACAAAGACACAGGAAAAAATCTACTTCTTGAATGCAAAAGTGGTAATTCTATCTTCTTTGCAACTTAATCTACTACGCTTAAATGACATTCCAACTATTTTTCATTCTTTCGTTTCTCCTAGTACCATTCCACCGTTCAACAAGCGTTTAAAAATAGAGTAACTAAATAACAAAGAGCCTTCTTTAATCTTTCAGAAAAATGTTAATGTTTTTGAAAACTATATTCTTCTTGTGCCCTGACAGTTTTTTTTAATAATACGTTTTGAACACAAACATGCTGATGTAATAGAATCGTAGACTTCCCATGACGCACAGGAAATCTGAAAACAGAAAGAAAAATGCAAGGACGCAAATGGTCGTATTTAAGGCTAAATGTACCGACAGTAGTTCCATTTGTCGCCACCACGTGGCAGCACCAAAATAAGCAAAATTTACTAGACCGATAGATTCAGTCTGTCGAAGGTGACAGATCTAATGCTTCAGAACTACGAGGGAAAAGATCCCTCAACATAAGTGGCCCAAAACTGGAATGTCTATTAGTATAAAGTTTTCATTTCTTAATAGTTCTTCTATGAAAACTAAAAGTATAAATTTCAATTATGCCTGAAAACTAAGAGTACGAATTTCAATAATGTCAACTACATTCCCAATAAGACAGCTGTTTCTGAGGCAACACTGCAGCAATCGTTTTGTAGCAAGCGTTCACATTAAATTATAAATGTGATTCAAAATGAGCACTTACTCCAACACCTCGTGTAAAGGAAAAACGATTTTACAACTACACTTACCATTTACGAACTAAAAACACTACTAAGAATATAATGTATCAGAGGAGCTTTTGAGAGGAGCTAGTAATGCAACTTGTATCACTAACATATCGATGTTTACTTACGGTCTTTGAGCTACATATTAACATTCCAGTCACTTTGAAATGCGAAAACTATTTTCTACGCCGTCTTCTGATTATATACGTTATGTACTTTGTTAACTAGACTTTTAATTCAGATTGTGGTTTTAATGTACTGGCGATTATAACGAGGGCAACATAATGTTATGTATTTCTTTTAGATGAAAATGGATTAGACATTCGCATCAGTCAAATTTTATGATACATTTTTACTATTGAACCAAATTGTATTAAACATTTTTAATTATTGTACCATTTCTTATTAGACATATTTTCGTTGGCCTCCTGTCACTTGACTAAAAAATAAACTTTCTCTCCTAGTAATCTTAGAACTAACGACTTCTAACCGGTAGTTAATACGAAGCCTCTAGGATATTTTTAGAATTTCTCAAACGTGGCTCCATAAGTTTTATTTCCTTTTTTCACGAACCCAAATTAAGCTTCTAGAGTTCAGTGGGAAACTAATGTAGCTACTTTTCAAGAGAGACACAGAAAATTACACAGAAAATTTTTAAATTCCACAGATAAGTGAAATCGAATTAATTATTTCTTTACTGACCAAAGCGTCACTTAGGATTTTTTCATTAATCATTAAAACCTCTGGAATTTCAAAAATTGCAAAATTTAATCTAATATATCTTATCTTTATTAGATGTAATTATTTTACACCTGTTTTCAAAATATTAGTTATTTTCATGTAATTTTGACTGGTATCGAGACACGACCGACTTCACATCAGGCCGAAATATACCCAAATGGCCACATTTTCTGGGGCCTACAAAAGAGCGCAACACAGTAATAGAGTTTTCCATTCGTTGCAGTGAAAACCACCCTAGTGCAGGGCAGAAACGTCATCGCTCCGCAACAGTGCTGCCCCACTCGCGTGAAGGGCAGCTACGAATGAAACGTATTTCGGAACTGAGTCATGGCTTATGCGCTACGCAGTGAAATTATACAGAGCTGTTCTTGGTGTCACATTGATGGAACTCGAAAAATAATAATTTTGAATTATGATCGTCGTTATAATTTTTATGAAGTCTTTGATAATTCTTACTTCTTAATTCATAAATTATTAACGTGTGATTTCTTTATTTAAAAACTACAAAAACATCAAATGCGTATGAATCGTAATTTCATTTTTCGAGATTTGCCAGTGATCGATATAGTACACAAAATTTTGAACCGAAAGGCTTCTGTAAAATTGTTTGATTACTGAAAACAATAAAAATATTAACACGAACAGTTTCGCTGGCAAATGTATGGGCGTACGAGAAACCTTTCTTGGCATATATATTTGAATGATTTTGTAAGAGTCACTATTTTTATTTTCACTTTATTAGCTAAAATATTTACTATTCACGTCTTGCGTTATGGAACAACTTTTCTGATATTCTTGGTGTGTAGAGAATTGTTGAGTACAACAATTCGAATATACTACACTATGCTACTGCTGTAATCTTGAAAATTAATTTTGTAAAATACTTAATAGGAGAGTGTATAATGTAATACTTAGTATAAGAGAGTAGTTTATTTGTTGTTCTTGAGCAATGTGTGAATGCGCGTTTTTGAAAAACCATTTTGTGTGATTTTGTTCAGCAGAAGTTTTGGCAGCTATGTTACGCAGTATATATATTTTACGCAGTGTTATATTATTTTGTCAGCTATATTATGCAAGCCACTAGTAGTCTCTAATTGTATAGAAACAGTTATGCATCAGAAAATATTTTATTTGGCACTCAAACTTGCGTTTCGATTTTAATTCGGTTATTGTTATCTGGAAATGTATTGTAATATAATGTACTACATGTATTGTATGGCCATTTTTTTATAGTAGGTCGTTCATATTGACAACTAATGAATATGAATACTATATTGAGTGCTATAGACAACTGTATTGGCTGAAAAGCTGTTCCCACCCACATTTTTGACAAAAATTACTGATTTGTAAATCAAGAACCAAGGCAGTGGGTAGATTCTAAGTCCAGTGAAGAGAGAGACCTGCAGCAATCATGTGAACAGCATTTCCTTATTATTCGTACTCTTTTCTGTAATCTAAAAGTCTGAGTGCAATAGAATGCGCTTCCACAGAATATTATGTCATATCTGATGCGGAAACGTTCGTAAAATACACGCCGCGATCTTCATAACGTTCAAAGAATTCTGAATGCGTAACATACTAATTTACTTTATTTAGTGTTAAGTTCATTTATAAAGATATTCCTTTTGAAGTTTGACTGAATTGTGAGAACCAGAAATGGTGTTACTTAACATCAGCCAATTGCACATTTTCGTTTTGAATGGCGTATTCAGTTGCCCCTTTAAAATGCAAAACTCCATTGAAACTGTTTTTTTCTTCGTGTACTATTAATTCATTATGAAGAAACCAATTTGAAACATCTGAAATCGAACTGCCTATTGTTTTGTTTTGCAAAGAATATTTTATTGTAAACAAAGAATGTTGAATATTGTATTCAACAAATAGAACTGTTCTTTCATCTCTAACGAACGACGGCAAATGATTTACATACAGAATATATTGTGCATAAGATCGAACCCTGCGGGACCCCATGTTCAATTCTGAAAAAATAGCAAAGATGACTTAAAGAAGTATTTTGGCCAATATGGTATTGCTACACTCTGCGGTCGATCTTTGAAGTAGGAGGATATCGAATCTATGGGAATACTACGAATTCCATATAATTGTATTTTTGAAAGCAAAATGTTATGATGAATGACAACAAAAGCTTTCTAAATATCTAAATATTTTTCAATAGGTATTTATTTTTGATCCATTGATGAAACAACATCTTTAAGAAAATAAAAATGGCGGTTCCGTAGATTGATTTTCAAAATCTTTGCTGAACCTGAAAACGTTTTTTGGGGAAAAAGTTTCTCGTGAAAAGAAAAGGCTTCAAATTATTGGTTCCTTATGCTATATTTTTTAATTTTATTTATTGTACGTCAAAAACAGTTAAAAACTATGTGTGACATGCTATGGCGAAATGAAGTATGTGTACGTTTTAAAAATTCTGTGATCCCTACACTAAACCGTATACTACTTTAATTTTGAAAACAGAAAAAAAAGCGTTTTGCTATAAAAAAGGTTAGAATGCTGATTATGACGTAATCATTTAAGTTGGGAGGTCTTTTCGAAGTGATCAAGGTAAGCTTGTGTGAAATTATTCTTACTGGTCTGTATAATTATATGGTGAGGATACTACAGTAGTGATTTAATCATGTTTGTTTTGTAGATTGGTAAGAAATAGCTGCTCTCTTCGTAGCTGCCGAAGTAATCTCTCGCGCTTCGTTTTGTTGGGTGTTTGTCAACTAGTGGCTGAATTGTTAGGACAGACGTTGGAATTAGTAAAGAGACACTATAGATGCAGAATGTGCTGGTGCAGCACTACTAGTTCTACCTAATACATGATTGTGATAAAGAAATGTCCGTTTTACCCCCGCTAGTTTACTGATAAAATCCACAAACGTTTTGATCTTGAGAGTTCTCTTTTCACTGAGAGGTTTGAATAGTCATTCAAAAAGTTCAAGGAAGTTGAAATTAGAGGAAGGAATATAGGAAGAAAGATGAACAAATCGAAGAAAATCCTCCAGCTTTAGCCTATCTGCTTATCAAGAGAGATCAAGGAATTTGTGCGCCAGTTAGTTTGAACATCATAGAACTTAATGGAAGTATCGACAATGATTTCCTAGAAAATATAAATATTTTTAAAATATATTTATTTGTAATCTTATGTTTTAATAAAAAAGGTGACCATTAGCAGTGTTTGCAAAAATGTTCTCATATAACTTTAGAATGGCAAAATATACATTTATATGCTCAATAAAAGATATGAAACAAAATCTTAGTTCACTCAAAATTCTTTTAAAAAATAGTTTATTCCTATAAGAAAGAAACCTTTGCGATATAATTTATTCTTTTAATTATATATTTTCATGTTCCCATTCATATGCCTTAGCATATTCAAGGTCAATTCAAATGGAAAGAAAACACGCCAGTGTGTTCCTCATATTATTAACAATGAATAATTCTTATATCGTTTATCAGAAGCATGGATTCCTGCACAAAGTGTGTTTTATAATGTCCCATTTCGCTGTAGTCTGTATTTCACCGAAACGTAGGGCGCATTTGCAAGACTTGAAGCGGTGCTGTAGACACGAGAGGTCATCAGCGTCATTTACGAACACTGATTGTACTGTAATTCTGTAACTGTACGGACTGTAATTCTCACGGTTGGCTGAGGCTGGCGCCTTCGTAGAGCCACATGAGAAAGTGTAGTCGAGATATACACTTCAAATCTGTCCATTCGCAATTGTGTTTTTCTTCGTTTGTATCCGAGAGTTTAGTGAATGCCTTATTTTACGTGGCGAGAGTCGGGCCATCAGGCCCGCTCTTCCGTCTAACCACGCAAATTTCGATACGCTCCTTTCACCACCTAGCGGAGAAAGGAGGTATTATCTTGGGCGACGAAACTGGCAGATCTCAATTTTGCCCAGAGGCTTCTTTTAGGCTTGAGGACATTTTACATGCAGTAAATCTACTACATGGGACAGCCGGCTTTACTTCCCCTCCGAAGGAAGGCGTACGACGGATTTTTTCGGCCTTAAAAATCCTCGGCTTCGAACGGGTTTGAACCCGCAAACTCGAGTACAACACTCCAGTACGCTGACCGTTATACCACCGAATCCGTTTTGAATTAGAAATATACTCAACGCTTTGAATAATTTTAAGCTCAAACGTCTGGATGTTACAGAAGTAAAATCGTCAAGAAAGTGCTGTGCGGAAACTAAGCGTTTTCCAGCAGAATGTCGCAGGAAACATTTGTTCATGTAATTGGGAAGAATCATTTGTTGTGTGAATGAATACATAAATATAAAAACACTATATATCCATTAGACGGCTAAGAATAACTTTTATTTCTTTAAAACTGATCAACTATGACAAACAAATGTGACAAGGCATAAGAATTCCCTCCCTAGTCACCAGTTCTAACTTCCTAATCCATCCTTGTAACAATATTCCCCAGCTGTCAATGTACTAGCCGGTAATTTACTCCGTTTTCATAAACTTACATTGTATCTTTTTCATAAACTTACATTCCGACAAATATTCCCTAGAATTTTATCTTGCGTGTCTTTAATTCTCGAAGGAGCTCATCAAACCTACAACACTCCCCTAAAATTAAAATGGTGAATGGTTTACAAGAATGCTAAGGTGTATGAAATGTCATTCTGATTAGTTCGTGACAATACAAGTTTACAAAGTAATTTTAAACATCTTCATTTCATTCACCTTGAACTTTCGAGTTGACCATATATACAGACGATTGTAGGAAAATGGTGTTTCCATAATAGTATTGTAACGAATATTGCGTCACCAGCCGGCTCCACCACGAACTACCTGTATGCGCAGATTGCGTCATCGGCTGGCGCCACCACGAGCTGCCTGTGAGCGCGGCTTGCGTCATCTGCCGGCGGTCCCTGCACTAGATTATTCCAGAACGTTCGCGGGGTCCTCAAAGTTCTCGACGGAACTCGCCGAGTATAAATACGCGGCGGCCGGCGACCGCGAGTCAGTCTTATGTCCGCAGTGGAAACAACTGTGAAGTGTCTGCATCGCGGTGAATAGCAGTGCAGTGATTGTGCTCAGTGACGTGAACCGTGGTCAGTGCATCGAACTGTGGTTAGTGCAGTGGACTGTGACCAGTGTATCGAACTGCGATCAGTGCAGTGAACTATGGCCAGTGCTTACGACTGTGCGAGGGTGTAAGTGTGTGAAGTGAACAGTATAAATAAATAATCAAGAAGAGTGTAGTGTAAATAAATAATCAAGTGTTTTCAATGATTGTGTTAAGAAACAAAATAAACGTTTTTGTTAAAATAATACCAGAGTTTTAATTCACCACTTAGAATCGTAATAGTATGTTGACTGATTTAAGCGGTAAGAGAAGAGTGGGAGAACAACTCACGACATTATCACCTATGTTCTGTTCGACGCTTCCGCTTCAAAAATTGGATGAGATGGTGACGACAGTTTTGAGAATCCCTGATATCGGAATAACGTTTCAACTTTCTCGCCCTTACATCGTAAGGAGATACGTTATTTTAATCGTGTGCCGGAAAATAGCGAATTTTCGAGAGAAAACTCTCAGAGCCGGGCCCTAGTAACAAGTGTAAATCTTGTCCCTATATGTAGTAAATTACTTCCTCTAACTTTGGGGGTCTGGACTCGCCCAGGGTCTTGGTAGTGCAGGCAATGCTAGTTCACCTACACCAGTAAGTGCCGAGAAGCCCTCCTATAATGGGATCGCAACAGTATGGCCGTAATAGCCGCCTGTAATGGGTTTGCCGTTGCGTGGCCGCCAAGTCCACTCTCTCACCTCCTCGCGGATAGTGCAACAGACGCTTAAAAGACGAGGAAGTATATGTAGTAGCACCACTAGTTAATCTCATGTGCTTCGTTTGGTTAAGAGTGTTTCTAGAGATGGTTTAAGAGATTCTAGGATAGAAGTTGCAATATTATAGTACTGTGAGCTATATTACGTTACCGATGGCAAAAATACGGGAAAGAAGAAGCTGCTCTAGCACCCCTAGTTTTAATTTGTGTTTTTAAAATTAAACTTACCTTAAATGTCATTCTATCTCAACTGATTTCACCACTAGTCTACACCACAATGCTCCCATAACCGTGTTCAGGAATATTCCTACCGATCGGTACACTTATAGGAGTTGAAACAGAAATAAAATATCTATCTTACTATTATTTCAGTGAATAAGTTACTTGTGCATAATTAATTAATATTTCCATGTCATATAAAAATGTCGCGGGCTTCGCATGCTCTTGGTATAGATAATAAAAAAGGTGAAAGAAAATGTTTTCAAATTTTCCAATTAACCCATTCCCCCGAAAAAGTAGGAATAAATGCGTCTTTAAAAATTAATGGCACTTTTGCAATATACGTAACATGAATACCCATGTTATTCTGAAACGCAATTTCTGCTATTGTTGTACGCATTTTTCATGCTGTATAATTTGAAAAAATATTATTGCAAAGATGAAAAGCATTCATTTGTCTTTGCTTATTCAATTCATTTTATTAATAGCATAGCAGAAATTGATACTTTAAAGATTCCTTGTATTGAATAATAGTATTGTGTCAATGTCTTGTCATTGTATTCAATGTCTTAAACAAGTACTTACAACAAGCTTAATTTCAAGTATCCAGACAGTGCTCTCCAAGACAGCATGTTTACACCTCTGACGTTGGCGCTCGACTCAGCGATAGCGGGTGCAATCCGTATCGTGTAAGAATTAAGAGCCAAAGGGTCGTAAAAGGTGCTCGAGCAGGAGGAGGAAGGTAGTTTAGAACAGTTCCGAAAATGATATTTTTTCATAATTCTGTCTTCTACATATCAGATCGCACACACAGTGGTGAGGATATATTTAGTTTGTAAAATTGGAGTGCAAGACGGTCATGACCCGCCCAAATCCGGAAAACTGACACTTTATTCATCAGTGCTCCGGGAAACTGGTTCAAGAAATGTCGTTTTTTATTCCTAATGTCATGTGTGATATTTTGTCTACATGGCTCTTCATGAACTATTTGGGATTAATTTGGCCGAAAAAATAACAATGGACCGCGTAGATTATTGAAAAATCTGATTCCTTTCTGTGGTGAAATAACTGATGTCATTTTCGTCAATTTATTAGATGTATTCAGAGAGCCGGGTTTCGACGATATTTCTGCCATCGCCGATCTATAAATAATATATATGAAATACAAAATCCATGCATGTTCCAAAATCCATGCATGCACGTTCTTTAGCTCTGGCATTGAAGCTTTTGCCGATCTGGCCTATATATTTCGCTTGCCGCTGTATCGCTTCGTAATTGCGGCAATGGAGTTCCTAAACTCCAAACTTAAGTGGATGGGGATTGGAATATGTTATGGACACATCCCAGCATCCATCTGCTCACAAATATACACAACATACGCTACTCAGCATCCATCTGCTAATGAATATGCAGCTTTCCATGCTATGAGTCAGACTTATTAGCCTTCCCCTATTCAGAGAATTTTCAAAAAGAAAATTGAAATGAAAATTGAAATTTCAAAATGAATTTAATTAACAGCAACTGCTTTGTAAAACTTTAAAAATAAGATGTGAATCCCCGCTCCGGATCTACATTATTTGTTATAACTTTGCCCACCTGGTAAATGTAATAATTTTTAAGTTGGATACAGTGTTTGTATCTGCGCTGCGCGTTTCACTACTTCCGCGGAATATTCTGCATTCTTTATATCCTCCAAATATGTTAATTTTTGGTTATTTAGTATATACTCCATAGGTGAAGAGATGGTAAAAGATTTTGTGGTTTAGAATTTTAAAGAGTATTTGGACAAAGCGAGAAAGGCACATCATCTGGAAGAGGAGGTAATTAATGTTCTAGAACATCAAATAAGTGTCTCCAGTTAAAGTTCCATCAAAGAAGTGAAGTTCTTTAATTTAATTTTCAACAATTTCGCACAACACATTTAAGGAAAACTGTACTTGGAACCGCCTGTCACGTGTTGCCTGTGGGTTAGAAGGCTATAAATGTGTTTTGGCCATAAGTGACTGTTTCTCGAATTAATTATTCCACTTCTCGTGAACTGTGCCTCGTCTGTGAATAATATCTGCCAGAAAATATCAGGTCTTCGAAGAAGCTAGGTACAAAACTGCATACGCGATTTTCTGTTTTGTGGTTATACGTGTTGCACATTGAAAAATTTGTAAGAATTCAAACCTTTATTGGAAGGAATTGGAATTTTCGCAACACAGAAGATACTCTTCCTTCACTGGTTGGTGGACTTTCTTCCGTTTCTAACACAAGGTCACTGGCTCGTTCCGAACCTCGAGAAAGGCATCATTCGGAGGTCAGAAATTAAGAATTAGTTTCCCGCAACCTTCTGAATGTGTTAATAAATACCCTTTCATGCGGTCCAATTAAATTAGTAAATCGTCTGTGATGTTCATGTACCGCTCTTGCCGTACTTCCCTCAGAAAAACCGTAAACATAAATTATGTCGGCGTGTTCCTCGTTGCTGCAAAAATTCGCGGCATTTTCATGCGAATTGCACCACACAGTCAAAAGTAGACGAATAAGTAAGTAAATACATAGACGCCTCTGTTTCTAAAGAAAATATACAGACCACTTTGTGAGATTTTCAAAATAAACCCCTGTAGCCTGTTGATTAATGTGCCGCATTCGAATCTGACGGGCTATTTGATTCTAGTTTCTCAATTGCGGGCTCTGGCGAGTACCAATCGCTTCATTTCTACACTCGGCAAAATGAACTACACGAATAGAAGAAGAATTGACTATAATTTTATATAAGATATCAAAACACTTTGAAAAGGAAAGTTTTAAAGTTTGGTAGTTTCCTTCAGCATATAGTATTTTTACTTACTTTTTTACATTCCAAAACATCAAAATAATTGCAACACGTAAATAGCAAGTATTTAAATGGAAGGCATCCTCTTCTTTGTGGCCTTGGAGCCGCATATGTTGTAAGGTTGACGCACTGAGTATGAAAATTCAGTAGGTACGGGCAGAACGAGAAGAGGCGGAATAAAAAATTAAATACAGACATCTTACACAGGATTGTCCCCAAAATCGCTGTTCCGTGATCGACCCATCCGATCGCGGGGCTCTGATAATTTGATACATATCTTGTAATATTTTGGGAAATTGCGCATGAACCCATTAGAACATTTCCAAAATATTTTTAAAACTGGGTCCAAGTTTTTTTCTTTTAAGTTTTCGTTCGAATAAAGCAAAGTGCTGTAACAAATATTGTGACATTTTGATTTTCGTTAAAATCTTCAAAATTTTGAAAATTGCAAAACTTATTTCTTTTCAAAATTCTACACCTTTAGTATTGAATATAGAATTATTCTATTTATTTATTTATTTTACGTCAAAAAAGTTAAAAAAACTGCGTATGACGTGCTATGGGGAAAAGTGAATTGTGTGCACATTTTCAAAATTGTGCACTCTTCAGCTGCCTGTCCCACTTGGTACTCTACAGCCAGATGTTAGTGGTGTGGGATTTTTCTTCTCCTAGTTTTGCCTCCACTCCCCCGTACTAAGACGGGGATTGGTAAACTAGGAAAAATAACATAGGGGTTAATACATTTTATGTTGGACAGGTTATTTTATTTGGTTTTTAGGAAGACGGAAATGGGGGTGGAAGAAAGGATGGAAGGGATTGGGGAAATAGTATAAAGGTTTGTATATTAATATTTATTTACTTTTATTTTTTATATTTTATTTTATTTTTTGTTATTTATTGTTTTGATCTTTTAATTTTTTTATTGATTTTTACTTTCTCACACTGACTATCGTAAGATGGTATTGTAATCGTGCACCAGAATACGGCGAATTTTCGGCAGAAAAACCTGGTAACGGAAAAGTGGATAAATCTATTTGCTAAATTGAGGTGGAAAATCCTTTAACACCTTGTGTAGCCAGAAATTCATGTTTTGTGGATCGTTGTCACCGAAAAATTGAATGACGGCAAAACGTTTGTCTCTCTGTCTTCGGTCTGTGAACAACGCTAGGGGTTAAAATGTTCAACCGATTTTGTCCAAAATTGATAATCCCCAATCGATCTTGTTGTTATCGCGGTCCCATTAATTCGAAACCGATATTTTAATTTTGGGAGGTATTTTACATGAAGCCCGTTCTTTTTTAGTCAAATCTGTGATGCATGACACTTTAGAGTCATTATTGTGAGAGACAAAAGTTATGAGTTTGTGTGGTATAGCAGGTAAACGCACTGTTGGAGAAGCTTAGGCACGTAAGATCGAATCTCATCCACGGCGAATAATTTTTGCGGGTAGAAACAATTTTGCGGTTAATTGTATAGTTATAATCATTCGTATCCATTATAAATATCCCAAAGCATGTGTTTTGAGGCGCCACTACTTCTTTTAGTGTGTTAATGTCTTTAAGAATCACGTATAAATATGCCCCTATTGCGATTCTGGCTTCAGAACGTCTGCATGCGCGCCCGTGTTGAGCTCTAGCGTTATCGCAACTTTCATCTGTGACGTAATTCAACCTTGGCCATAGTCGCTGAAAGATAAGACCGGGAACGACGTCCACAGATTGTTCTAAAGACCACGGCTTCTGGTTGAAAATATTTCTTAGTAAAATGAGCTATGTAGTTGCGTGGGTTTTAATCGTTTGAATTCTTATTGTAAATTTGATATCTTTGACACATGTAGAACATTTCTGTAATAAAAAATCTAAGTGCAATGAATATCACGTAACTATTCTTTTCGTAATAAGTGTGCTTAGACAGCGTGTTGATAATTATCTGTGATTGCACAGTGCGGTCTAGCCAGACCTACAGACTGCAGGGATCCGAGTTCAAATCCCAGTAACGTTGGAATATTTTTACCTCCACGTGTAAAGAGAGTTACGTAATGCTGTAGGAGGAAGCGTCGAAATTTTCACAGAAAACGTTTTGTAAGTAGCTAGTTCGACAAAAGTGGATTGTTGGTATTGTTCTTTTATTTTCTATACCCAAGGCTGTCAAAACGCTTGTTTTTCGAACCCGAAAAAGTGATTTTCCAAAACACCTCTTTGTCAATCCGTCTTCGTGTGAGTAATTCTAGAGCCTAAAGTAAACATGATTTTCACTAAAATCGATATTCCTTGAACGATCTGGCTAATATTACGAATCTTCGAATTTGAAACGAATTTTTTAATTTTGAAGATACTTTACACCAAACCCATCATATTTACATAATTTTCTCAAAAAGAGCTCCAATTTTTCTGTAAATCTATTCCTCGAAGCACAAGATGTTTAAAGATGGCGTACGTTCAATTTTGGGGAACGATCTGAATTTTCAAAAATTTCAAACAAATACCTATTAACATTGTCGAAAACAAATATTAACGCTAGAGATTTTTGTTTCATGAAATCTCTTTTTAAAAATAGATCTTGTATTAAGGTAAATTAAACACTGTGTTTTTCAAACTGCAGATACAAATGCTTCACTTTCTTTTCGCATCGGAAAGGAGGTATTCTTGTCGTGTATCTGGTGGTGCAGGGGGAAACGTGTCAGGCGCGTGAACTTTAAAGACCCAGGTTCGAATCCCGGCGAGTAGAAAATAATTTCTGGTGCAGTAGGTGGTTTTTTTTGTTTCTTTTTTGCAGGTTCACATAGGCCGATTTGAATATTGCGTAGCAATTACGAATAATACGTGAAAATACATACTGTTGAAGCAACATTTGTTTTGAACATAAAACACTTTCTAAATAGTATGTATAGTAAGATAAACTTTATTTAGGTGAGTAAACTTAGACCATTCACTTTGATTCTCTAAATTAAAACTTGACGTGACTGAGAACAGTGTCGTCATAAGAGTTATTAGGATACATATATCCAGTGCTTTATTTTTAAAATCTCAGGCCCCGAAACGCGCCTCAAATTAATTATTAAAATAATCGCAATAGTCATTTATATATACTATAATTTAATAATTATTTCTAAAGAACCAGAACGCCGTTCCGTTGCGTACCAACAAAAACCAAGCCCTGTGTATTCGGGAAGGAAATGTCGGATCTTCGAAAAAAAAGCTGTTAAGACGATTTAAAGCATATTTTGTCTAATAAACTACACGGATATTCCAAATGGCTCAGCCGCAATAAGCATTCAAACGTTGGTTTGGATATATGTTTTCTAGCCAACTATTTGCGTTGTAGAAGCATATAAACACTTCATTAATATCTAAATTGTTTATTATTAACAAAATAAATGAATACATTTGATCAGAAAGAAAAATTAACCTAGAAATAAAAAAGCACCCAATTTTCACAGTTTGACTGCTTTCTTATTTCTCGGTTAATTTTTCTATCTGAACTAATATATTAAATTATATTGTTAATAATAAATATGTTACATGTTTCTGGTCTGTTTATATGATTCTAGAGTGCAAATTCCTGCGTAGAAACCATATTTTCAAACCAACATTTGCGTGTTTATTGCAGCTCAGCCATTCAGAATATACATGTAGTTTATTAGACAAAGTAAGATTAAAATTGTTAAACAGCTTTTTTTCAAAGTTTCGACGTTTCCTTCCCCGATACTCTGTATATCCATGTTTCTTTAAAACCAAAAATAATATTTTCCGTACTGCAAACTAATT
Source organism: Teleogryllus oceanicus (assembly GCA_964035755.1). Classification (NCBI taxonomy): domain Eukaryota; kingdom Metazoa; phylum Arthropoda; class Insecta; order Orthoptera; family Gryllidae; genus Teleogryllus; species Teleogryllus oceanicus. The sequence continues at coordinate 171,428,845 of CAXIVR010000001.1, read as the reverse complement.
AATTAAACCCATGGCAGTAGAACTGTTAACATAAGTACTGTCACATATCTTTCGCAGGATAAGGAGTCAAATTTAAACAAAAATTATAGTTCACATGAATTTTAACAAATTGCGTCTTACTTTCTATGATATTCAAATGGTAACATTTCAATATTCAATTGGTTAACAGTTTCGGCTGAAGAGTCTTGTTTGATAATTCTCCAATTTCGTATTGTAATAAGATATCTTACGATACTCATGTCGTAAATAACTATTTGACAACTCTTATGTTTAGTGTATGTGTCTAGCAGGTTTTGTATTATTCTGAGAAATTGGATCATACGAATTACGTTTACTACGTTATTCACACAGGAGCACATGAATCTCAAAAAAGTATTTAATAATATAATCCTTGCTGATGAATCAACGTCTTATTGCTGATTTTAATTTTGAAAATTTTCATTAGTTTGGATGTTTAAATATAGGTTTCACATGTAATTACATGTCTGTGATAGCATTACATGAAGCAAGAAACATTGTTTTTCATTTGATCATTCAACTTCATCAATCACTCTCAATTACTTTAATTTTCTCTGCTTATCAGTTTTTTAATCTCAGATCTTCGATAAAGACATGAATCAAATAACATCGTAGATATTTGAGTGTTTTAAAAATAATAACGTGAATAAATGCTTATATTTTTTGAATTGGTTTTATAATAACCTGTAAAAACATGGGTTTTCTGTAGGTTTTGGGGATGTTGAAAACATTCAAATAGTAAAGGCAATGTTAAGCTGGTGACCTTTAACATTGTTTATTTGATATTTTTCTTAGGGATAGTTTATAATGTTATATATAGTGGTTTGTATATAATAGTTTATAATGTATATAATTTCTTAGGGATAGTTTTCAAAGATTGCACATTAGATACCTTGAATGGCCCGTTTCCGTTTAATAAACCGCTACGGGCAAAATTCAAGGTTTTGATAGATTCGTAGAATGGAGAGTAGCGGCAAACAAACCACTTTCGAACTCTGACGATACTGAAATGTAGTGTGTGTTGGGAAGGTCTTATCACTTGACCACCAAGTTCGTTCTATGTATTTTCACTGGGAAATGCTACAGCATTGATATTTACTAAACTGTAAACAAACGGTAAATCTCTTTGAATTGTTATAACATCTGTTTTGCTTTCTTTTAGTAGTATCAACTTGTTTTACCAAGTACGTGATTTTTACACGCTACAATAATTTAATTTTACAAGTTCCAAAGTTCCAAATTTTACAATTTCCAATGGATAGTGCTCATTGTATTGTTTGATATGTCGTAAAGTTCATTTTAGTGTATTATTTTGTTTTTTCAAATATTACACAAATGTAATGTTTTGAAAAAATTTCTCATGCCGTTCATGTACACATTTCCATCGATTTGTATTCATTATTGCATTTATGAGTCAATGTGCTTCAAAGGACTTCAGTTAAAGTTTTTCGAAACTAGATTCCTGTGAAAAAGAGCTTCAAATTTTGCATTTACAGTAACGCCATACCATTTTCTTAAAAACAAATTTTTCAATAAAAATTTCTATTTAGGACGAGGTTATAGTCTTCTAATATTCTTACTATTAGGAAACCGAAAAGTTGAGAAAATGTCAAAAAAATGTAGTTTGGGCCACGATAGATGACAGCAGGCAAGAGGATGGGGCAAGACCGTAAAGCCAGTCCACACCAAGGAAATTAGAGAACCTAGCAACGAGAAAGCCTGTGCCATTCTGTAACACCACTTGTTTATTTCTGTGTTAATTTTTCTTTTCAAATTCGCGTTTTTTCATAGTGCATATTATAGAAATTAAGTTTTATTTTTATCGCCCAAGAACAGGCCTTCCCCAGTGCGAACTCGCTGAGCTGAGTGCGAAGTCGTGGTCCAGGAAATGCACGTTATGATACTATGGACATTCACACTCCTCATCCCTTTTCCCGTTCCTACCCTTCCGTTCTTTTCTCTTCTCTACAATGCACTTCGCTCCCCTTTACTTCCCTTCCTTTTTGTTTCCTTCCCTTCGCTTCCCTTTTCCTCCTTTGGCTTTCCTTTCCTTCTCCTTTCTACCCTGCGGGAATCCCTTCAAGTCACACTGAAATTGCTATATCTGTGGCAACTCGAGAAGCATTCGCTATGAATTTTCGAACAGACCAGAAGAGGTGCCTCAGGGCAATCAGCTGATTTCACTTCAGTGCTTCTAAGCGGGAGGTCCTAGGTTAGAGTTCCGACGATGGCAGTATTTTCGATACTAGCTTCTTAGCTACAGTCGCTGTCTGGAGGAGTTTGCTTTGCTTTACAGAACATTGGTTATCTCATAATGATCTAAACACACTCCAAATTCCTAGTTTTTACCTTGCAGGATCTTATTGTAGAGCAAGGGAATCAAATAAAGGCCCTGCTTACGGAGGTTCGTGTATTTATGTAAGAAATAATATTGATTCTACCTTCTTGTCAGAATTCAATTTATATGCAGTTGAAAAAGTTTTTGAAATAACAGTTGTACATCTTACTACGCTCAAAATTATCTTACTTTGCATCTACAGACCTCCAACAAAGCAAGCTTTAGATTATTTCAATTTCGTAGAAAATTTTGTATGGAGATTTCAATATTGATTTTCTGAGAGAATCTCACGAAAAAGAGCAGTTTCTCAATTTAATTCATTCTTTTAATTTAGATATTACAGTGAATGTACCTACACGGAATACTCTTAAATCACAAACAGCAATAGATCAAATTATAATTAACAAAACACAACTAATGAAAAATAACGATAACTAGGTTACAGTGACCATATGCACAAATTCTTACAATAAAAACTGAACAATAAATAAAACTTAAAAATTTTTGGACTACTTGCTGAAAGAATCATGGGGGCAGTTTATAACGCTATTGACACAAATGAAAAATATAATTTATTAAAAAAAAAAAAAAATTGAAAAACGATCAGGATATTTTGAATTCAAATAATAAAAAAAAGGCCATGTGGAATATAATAAAAAATACTACCAAATCAACTAGAAAACCCGTAGAGAATGTTGTTTTAAAATATAACCATATAAATGTGAACGATCCGGCAACAGTGGCTAATCTCTTTAACCAATACTTTTCGAGAATTGCTGCCTATCTCACTAAGGGTCTTCAGGCACAAAATTCAAAAACAGACAGTTCACCCAAAATTTTAGACACAATGTTCGTTTCCGAAACTTCTTCCTATGAAATTCTCAAAATAATCGGTAAACTAAAAAATAAATATTCGTCCGGTTTAGATGAATTCCCGGATTCTTTGTTAAAGGCGTATGCCACTATACACCCGTTAACTCACATATTTAATGCATCTTTATGCACTGGAACGTTTCCAGATATTTTCAAAACAGCTAAAATTAAGCCGCTTTTCAAAAAAGGCAACAAAAATGAAATTCAAAATTATCGGCCCATTTCTCTTCTATCAGTTTTTTTCAAAAATATTTGAGAGACTTTTTTACGTAGGAATGGAAACCTTTCTCACTAAACACGACGCGCTTTCAGATTGACAACATGGATTTAGAAAATCAAAATCAACGGAAACAGCTATATTTTCTTTTCTTAAAGATGTCGCCTCATCATTGGATGAAAACGAGGCACCTATTGGATTATTTTTCGATCTCTCAAAAGCTTTTGACGTCATTGATCATGACATTTTACTTTCAAAATTACCTTCATATGGAATTCGTGGTATTTCTCTAGATGGGTTATGTTCGTACCTTAAACAACGATCTCAGAGAGTTGAAATACCTTACTAGAATGATGGAACATTACGTACGCACCTTTCCGACTCTGCCCATTGCATGTGGAGTTCCTCAAGGATCGATTTTAGGTCCTATTCTGTTCCTACTTTACGTAAACGATATGCCCTCGACGATTCGAAACGGAAGAACGGTTCTCTTTGTGGATGATACGAACATCCTTTGCTATAAAGAAACCGTAAATAGTACAATATCAGATGTTTCAAATTGGTTCCGAAATAACAAATTAATAGTAAACGAAAAGAAAACGGTTTTAATGCAGTTTTCCATTTCAAATAAACAATTCTGTGCTCCATTGAAAATGAACAGTGTACCATTGACTGATGTTAAGGCAACACAATTTTTAGGTCTCTCAATTCAGTCAAACGTTAAATGGAACGTCCATTTAAATGAATTGAACACAAAATTAAGTTTATTACGCTACGCGTTCAGAATTCTCGCAAATTCAGTCAGCCTTCATACTGCTCGTTGTGTATACTTCGCGAATGTTCATTCCCGCCTGAGATATGGCATAATATTCTGGGGAAATACATCTTATAGCTCCCAGGCTTTCAGATTACAAAAACCAATTGTACGAATAATAACCAAATCCCACCCACGTGATTCATGTAAGCCTCTCTTCATTAATCTAGGAATTCTACCAGTACCGTGTCTTTTTATTTACGAATCAGTGGTTTTTGTAAAATATGACTTGGTTAAGGGTGGGAATATATTTTCAGAAAATGCCGAAGTCTGTTACTGTAACACTCGACGTAGAAATCATATTCATCAGGTGACAGTATCAACAACTCATTACAAAAAATTCACATACAATACATGTACATTATTTTACAACACTTTGCCAGATGACATTAAACGATTAAATTAAATAGAAAAGTTTAAATCCCAAGTGAAATCGTTTCTGCTGCATAACTGTTTCTATACAATTAGAGACTATACTGAGCATCACAAGAAAAGTAACATTAATTTTAACAATGATACATAATGCATTATTTACCATTTGGACTGTATAAATGAGTATAAAGAACCGGTAACAACTTTTCGATAAGGTTTCCGATACATCATTAAAATGATAAGCCCTTTGTTTTGCTTCTGGACATAAATGTAACTTCATTTTCCGTGCACGTCTTCTAGAATTCAGTGGGAAATACAATTATTCAAATTATCGTTTCCATGTTGTCGCGGCAGGAAGTAATAAAAGCCAAAATTTATTGCTTATTTATCCTTGAAAATAGATTTTATAACATGGGAGTTTTTTTGTTTTTGTTTTTCTCCCTTTCAAAATTCAAAATTTATTGCTTGTTTATCCTTGAAAATAGATTTTATTACATGGGACTTTTTGTTTTTTTCTCCCTTTCAAAAATTCAAAATTTAAGTAGTATATGACTTAGTGTATGGATCACAGAATTTGGAAAATGTGCACACAATTCACTTTTCCCCATAGCACGTCATACGCAGTTTTTAACTGTTTTTTTGACGTAAAATAAATCAATATCAATGAGGAGAAATCTAGCGTCCGGCTGCTCGAATCGGTAGTTTTCCATTCTTTCTCCTATCAACTCCAGGCGAATGCCAAAGTAGTACTCTAACAAACGGACCACGGACCGCGCGCGATCTTTCCTTCCACTTCTTTGTCCTAGCCTCACTCCTTATTTACACAATTGTGTCAGACGTGAGCTGAGCAGCAGGTCAGTGTTATTTAAAAATTTGCCCGATGGAACCCACAGGATAACCGAACAAATGGATATTTTTCTCTTCTCCAATCGCAATGTAATATGCACTATACTACCACACATGTCGGGAGACCGTTCGGGAGCTTACAGCGTCTCCCGGCTGCGGCAGTGCCCCGATTTTGCGAGGCACCTGGCTGGGGAAAATCCTGCTAGCGGACGGTAGGTCGGCGCCGGATCTCGTCATCCAGCGGGAAAAGATCACCTTCACCTCCCGAAGAAAAAAACATGCATTACATTTACGGAACTTACGACCTTAGCAGTTGACGCACCCGGAAGCACACTCAATCAATCGAAAACACACGTAAAGAGATTGAACTCTATATCCCGCAAACGAAAGCGGAAAGGACAAAGCTTTAGTTGATTTTTTTAATGAGTTTGTTGTGCCTTTGCTACGCGTCTGTAAGCCTTTCTGGGGCATTCAACGCTTGGCGTAATCCTCCTTGAAATCCTTTAATGGACACAGTCATTGTCACTTGTAGTTAGTCATTGCATTTTATTTCGTCGCTGTTAGAGTCTGGGGTTTCTAGACGGTCACCCATAACCTGGAACAGCATAACCTCCGTGCCTTCGTGGAGCGTAGTTGAGGGATTCGGCTAGATACGAAGGATTTGAAACATTCATCATTGCGCGTGAACTACCTGGTATCTGGTAGTACAAAACTAGGCTGAAAAGTATTATTTGTGTGGAAGACTAAGAGAACAATTGGAGAGAATGGCGTCGCGACGAACGGGCAGGGGCGCCACCTCCCTCTACGAATCTACGAATCCTTCCAGAACTGACCGAGGTGGAAGCTCGTACACCCTGCGGTGCTGCCATGGCATTTTTAAATAATATATACAACTCCATACTAAGAACAGGTTATTATCCCCAAACATGGAAACATTCAATAATACATCCAATAGCAAAACCAAATATCAATCACGTGCAGAAAATTACAGACCAATCTCTTTTACTCCAAATGTCTTTTACTCATAATGTCCAAAATCTTAGAAAAATTAATTCTTGTCTGATTAAACAAACATATAAATAAAACGAACGCAATTCCACCTCATCAGTTCGGTTTCATATCCCATCACTAAACGACATACCAGCTACTGAGGCTAACTGAACACATCCACTCTGCTTTTCAAAGGGATATCACAGAACTACTGTATTTCTAGATGTGTCACAAGCATTTGACAGGATATGACACCCTGTCCTTTACTTCAAACTAGTCGAAATTGGTACACCAAAGTATTTAATTCAACTCATCAAAACTTTCATATCTGACTGAACTTTCTCAGTTACAGTTGAACTATTCTAACCCCAGACAAATTGCCGCTGGGGTCCCCCAAGGTTCGCTGCTATCCCCAACCCTGTTTAATCTCTACACTGTAGATATTCCTACTTCCCATCAAATAAAGACCGCCCAATTCGCTGATGACACTGCCTTATACATCTCCGGCACTTCACTACAAACTCATCAATTCCAGCTCCAACAGCATTTAAATCTAATAACAAATTGGGCAAATCAAATTAAATCCCTCAAAATCAGCAGCAAAAATCTTCTCATTGAAAACCTTTGCATATCCATCCCCACTACTCATAAATAATAACGCTCATAATAACTCATAAATAATAATAAATTGGACCCCAATCACGAAAACAATAAAATATCTTGGATTAAATTTAGACACTAAACTTAATTGGAAACAACACGTTGACATAAAAGCACAACAGGCAAAAACCAAATTAATCCAATTAAGACCTTCACTAAACTCATACAACCATCTCTCACTGTCAAATGCACTAACGCTATACAAATCATTCATTCGCCCAACACTATTATACGCATCCGATCTGGACCAATGTCGCCAAAACCAATCTCAACAAAATGCAAATATTTAAAAAGAAATATTTAAGGTTAATAACAAGAGCTCCATGGTTTATTAGCAATAAACTACTGCATCACGATCTAAACATAAATGAAATAGCGCACCAAATTGCATACCTATCACTCTAACAACTTTTACTTTAATTTACCCTTCATAAAGGCATCAACTCACTACAGACTCGGAAAAGATCCCGGATAAAGAACACATTCCCGCTCCATTCTTTCCTCCAGATATTTGCAAATATTTACTAATTCTGTTGACGTGCTATTTGTTTCCTCTCCTTATTAAAGTTAATTACAATTTTATTAATGCTAATTAATTATTATATTATTAATGTTAAGTACAATTTTAAACTAGATTAAGTTGATTAGATTAAGTAGATTAGATTAAGTTGATTACATTAAATTGATTAGATTAAGTCACCATTCACTTGTAAACTGAACATTGTAATTTCAACAAAACAATAAATAAATTGACAAAAAACCCTGCGGTAAAAGACCTTCCGGAGGATATGCCGAGATCGACATTTTTTCTCAACTCAGAGATTTCTAAAAATCGGTAGCTGGTTGCTGCAGCATTTGCTAACAAAATGCTTAAGAGATTTTCATTGAATTCAACATAAAGAAAATGGTGAATTATTTTGGGTGCAGTGAATCACCTTATTATAAAAAAATAATTAAAGATATGCATTGTAGAAAATTGTGCGTCTGGCCCAGGGATGCATCGGTTCCCTCATTTGGATATTCTAGCACTACAGAGATATGGGAGGGAGTCGGATCTACATACAGAAAAAGTTTTAAAAAATGCTTCTCTTCAACTTGATCTAAAATGTATTAAGTTGAAGAGATGTAGTAAAAGTACAAAATAAAAATATATTGAAATGTCAAAAATAAAATTTCAGATGCATAAAACTTGTAAACAGTTGTCCACATAATGCATTAATATAATACTAGAAACGTAATAAATGTTTTACAAGTTTCAATAAAAATTGTTTTAATTTTTAAAAAGTGTATGTTTCGCAAATTTTAACGAAAAGTACGGGGAACCCTTTAAAACATGGTGTAATTTATGATCTATTTAATAGTAAATTTTAAATTAAATGTTTCAAAGGCAATTCTTTAGTGTAGAAATTTTGTATAATTTGAATAATTAACTCTCCATGCTTTTGTTTAAAGTACGTAATGGGATTACCCTAGGGATTCAATGTTTGTATGGTGAATCAGTAGAAGTTAAATGAAGTCGATTAACTCGACTGTCTCGTGTGAAATTGAAAACGCCGAATATTATTTTGCAAAATAACTTCATTGAACGTTTTTACTGGAGAAAAGGGTGTAAATTGCCTTTGGTGAACGTTAAAATGATATGGAGTCATAAAATACATTCGTATTTTGTGAATATACGTTTTCTTTTGTTTCAGGTACGGAGACATGGTTCCCGAGACGATCGCTGGTAAAATAGTGGGAGGCGTTTGCTCTCTCAGTGGTGTGTTGGTGATCGCTTTGCCCGTGCCTGTTATCGTATCGAACTTCAGTCGAATCTATCATCAGAATCAGAGAGCAGACAAGAGGAAAGCGCAAAGGGTATGTAAGAACCAGACGTTACAACCTGGTAGGATGGATTCGGAAAAAATGAAACACTGCTCCCACTCAAAATGTTCATACTATCCGATGCCCGCCCTTGATTGTTAAGCTATTAAGTGACGCGTTGAGTCTGACAAAATTATCTTTTTTGCTTCACCCTATCCTACATATTCCGATAATATTAAAAAAAACATTTCAGTGAGTTGTAATGAGGAATTGGGGAAAATGGGAATACAGTCCTGCATTTTCAAGGTTTTCTTTGTTTAAATTTAATGCCCAAATGAATAGTTCTCATAGAGTTTTCTCGGGCGCTGGTTCTCTCTCAGTTATCTGAAAGCGTTATCTGAAGGCTCAATCTGAAGGCATCTGGCGGCTTCTGAAAGAATTAAGTTTGAATATTTCAGTAAAACTTAAAATGACGGAGAAACTATTTTTCGGAGAATCCAGAGGTCTAGATGTAGTATTATTTTCCTACAGTATTAAATTTGTTCTTTTTGTGTCCATGTACACCATAATATAAAAATATTTTAATTGAACTAAACATTTCAAGTTTTTAGGCAAATGCAATAATGAATTGATTGGGAGTGTGGAAAAACAGTACTAGTCCAAAATCGGTCATTTTCGAATTTTTACAGAAATTAGTGCAAAAAATTTATTATTTACAAAAATGTATTAGAAATTAGTAGGTTATTTGAATTCAAATCAGGCATCTCCTTCTCTTTGATGAGTGAAAGAACAATATCTGCCATGGACGTGTACTGCTCTTCCAGTCCGGATTTCAGACGTCTGGCGACTCGGGCTGCTTGAAGTGGATGGTTCACATTTGTTATTTGCCAGTGGTATGGGGCGGATGTTATTTACTTGTTTTGTTACTGATCGAGAGGGTGCCTGTAAAGAACAGAAGAGCGAGAGTCGAGTGGAAAAGTAAGCGAAGAGTCAGTAATTTGCGTTATTTTGAGCTGGAAGAATGTGTTCACAGTCAAGTTTGTAAACAAGCATTCACGAGCTTAATGGAATATCACACATTCAGGTTCAACGACTAACAAGAATTCTTTTGTCAGGTTTGTCTCCAAGAAATGGAAGAGGAAAGCATAATAACAGACCTCATGCTATCAAGTATGAAAATTTTGTAAAGATAAAAGAACACACGCAACCCTTTCCAAGGAAAATAGCATTTCAGTTTCTGTAAAGTTTATGCCGAGTCAATTGGCCTTCAAAACACGACCTGTTCACAAAAATATATTGAAAAGGAAAATGTTATAATGAGCCCTACTTAAAATCTTAACTTGAAATTTGGACGATTTGAAATATCTAATTACTTATGTGCGCTCTTACAACAATGAAATGTGATATTTTTGTGGTACATTGTTATTTTGCAAGATATTTGGGTAGTGAATCATCGTTGAGACGAAAAAGAGTACAAGTCTACAGTTTTTGTTTATATTACAACACATTATTAATTAAGTTTTATCGCAGTTATGCCTCTGAAGAAATTCGTTTTTTTAAATTAATTAATTATATACTTTCTGACTAGTACTGTTTTTCGTTCAAGACAATTTTTTCCTAATTATTTATTCAAAATTTCAAGATCGAAAAATATTATGTATTTATTTATTTATTTATTTATTTATTTATTTATTTATTTATTTATTTATTTATTTATTTATTTATTTATTTATTTATTTATTTATTTATTTTTTATTATTTATTTATTTATTTATTTATTTATTTATTTATTTATTTATTTATTTATTTATTTATTTATTTATTTATTTATTTATTTATTTATTTATTTATTTATTTATTTATTTATTTAAATAAATAAATACATCGAAATAAATCGAAAAATATTATGTATTGTGGGGACTTGATAGGTACTGAATAAATAAGACAGAAGAACGTTAAGTATCGACCAATCATGCATTATTGCTGAACCTAGGATTACCGAATTATCTAAACAGTACTAAAACAGTCCATATTTTGTCGTATTATTGATAACGATTACGTAATGTATTATTACAACTTCATTCTACTCACACTTCAGCGATTACTTGAAAGTCTCTTAACCAAACAAAACGTGAGAGGTTAGAAAAAATGCATATCTTTAATTTTTTGAGAATTCTAACCTTTAAATTGAAATGTCTTCCTGCCATTGAATTCTATGTATTATGCTCTATAATTACAAAAACTTCACAGAAAAATCAAACAAAAATCACCAACCACTCTGGGAATGCAACCCGATCATTCGGAACAACACACTGCACTGGGCAGTGTTTTCGGGCGACACCGCGTAGCCGTCGAAAGGACGTCAGCTTCAACGCTAAAACTCTTCATGTTCAGTTTCAATATTAGCGATATAGAACAGCTTCGAAAACATTGACACTTTTGAAACTCACAAAACTTCACAATAGGTAATGATTTCGGCACCGTTTTGTAGCTTATTAGCAGCTAATTCGCAGCTGCATTTTACAGATATTTCGTACATAATAATTGATATTTTACAAAATGAAAGACGACGATCGTACGTCAAGTCCTTTTACAAAGTAAAAAATGTAAAACAATTTTTAAACTAGTGTAGTACAACAGTACATATTTACTCGCATTATTTCTAATTTGTAATTTTCGAAAATTTAGAGATTTCAATGAAAATGAGACCCACGCTGTTCTTTCAAACGTCCCTTCTTCTATCCGTGAAAAAAAATTAAAGAAAACATTTGGAACTGCTACTGGAAAAACTTTATTTTATAAATTGCATTAATTTCAAGTGCAAATTACACGAATACAACTAGTTTTTTTTTAAAAAAACCACATAACCTTTTTAAGGTTCTTTTTGGAACAGACTTTTCTTAAGGAAAACATCTTTAATTTTATAATTTTGAAAGGTTAATTTTTTGCAATTTTCGAAAAGAGGGAAAGTTTGCCGAAATGAGACTAGTACAATTTTTTTACCGTCTCTTGAAACGTACGAGGAAGAAATTTTTTAAAATTTGTGATATTTGAGAAAAAATTATTTCAAACATTTTCAACATTGCCTCTATTTCACGCAAAATTACTCGAAAACTACTAATATTTTCGAAAAACTGAGGGCGTCCTTATTTCAAGATCTGTCTTTAAAGAACAGATTTCATGATGAAAAAATCTTTAGTTTGAATATTGCAATTGTAGGAAGATGCCGAAAAAATTGCAATTTTGTAATTTGCGAAAACTAAAGGATTTCAACGAAAATGAGACCTGCACCATTCTCTTCAACATCCTTTACGCTATCCGAGGACAAAGTTTAGTAATAGAGAACCAATATTCAGCAAATTAGGAACCCGTTTATAATCTTGGGATAGTCTCGGCGATGGCTGTCTGAACTTTAAAGCAACAAAATTGAAGAGCTTATGCTTGACGAAGTCAACTTTTTTATATAGATTTTATAGGAGATTGACAATACTCGAAAAGCTTATAGAAGAGTAGGTATAATTAAGAATACATATAATATGTCAAAAGTTGCAATGTTTGTAAAGTTTATGGTCACCATCATGAAACCATGCATGCGATACGCTTTATCCGCCATATATTGCATGTGTAATTAATATCTCTCCACCCTCCTTTGATACCACGACGCCTCACGTCGCGGCGCCAATGTAACAATATACTACTTCTAATCAAACACGATGGCCCACGATAGTGCGCCACTGTAATATTCTCTTACAAAATCTCACGACGATTGTAATCTTTTCCTCGTCACGCGCACTATCTTGCCCTGCCCTAGCCCTAAATTATAATTGTGTGCCACCCTAAGGTGAGGCAATCGCTAACGATTGCCCGTACCTCTGCTAGCTCGTACTATTGTTTATTTCTTACCGTGTCGTAGTCCGCGCGCTCACTCCATACGGAGTTGAACTAAGGGTCCGTTTCGTTCGTGCCTGGTTCAACATTCATACCACTACAGAGTAAAAAGACATGGAATCACGGCAATTATGAGCCATTGGGATGCTCATGCATTTAATTTTGGATTTTTTCGCTGATATCCCTTTTATTAACACAGTCTGCCCCTCCGACTTACGAAACATAACAATACAAATATATAAACACACAGGAAGAAAAAAAATAAACATACACACTGAAATAACAATACAAAGAAAAATCTCATCCATCCATCAGAATGCGCATTCTGTCGTGACCTTCCTTATTATCCTTAGCCTAATAGCATAACTTGGTCTTCGACAGAACTTCTTTTCTTTCTTTTGAATGGAGCGTAAACAAACCGAAAAAAAAACAATACAGTTATTGCACAATTCGTGCCACTTCCCTTTTTTGCAGCGATGTCACCTGCCGTCAGCGCCCGTCGCTGGTAGTTGTCACGTGGATTATTCACGCACGCAGTTCCCCGTTCAGCTGCCACCAGATCCTCGATGCACTCCTCCGTTTAAAGTTTGCCAATACATCTACAATTATTGTTTTTTTGTCTTAATCGCGACTTCCCTGAATGTTATTTCTATATCTCGCGATATATATATATATATATATATATATATATATATAAATATATATATATATATATATATATATATATATATATATATATATCTTTCTCGACGCTCGTATTTCCTGACACCTAATTTGCGTAAATATTGTCTATGCGGATTTTTTTCGTGAATTTCTAAATGAATTTAAATAAATTTTCGATACACTCAGTCTAAACAATTGTTTTTATGCAACCAAAATAACTTAACGTTTTACACGATACTTCCGCAAAATTTTTCAAAAACTTAACACAACATAAAAACGCCTGCGATCATCCTAAGATCCGAACTCATTCTGTCTGTAACACATTTCACATTGTTGGTCCCTACAATCCAAGTGACTGTCCTTTTTCCAAACATATGCCCATCACCATAATAAATGTTCAAAAACTCTTACCTTTTCGCTGTTCTCGGGCATCTTGCGTCTTACTCTCTATTTCATAGTTTTATTAACTTTTGGTCTCACATTACCGAATTCCCTTTTCCCGTTTTCCTTTTTCAAAAACCTTTATTTTCCGTCTTCCCACTCGTGATGCGTCACTTACATCTTCGGTCGCTCTTTTAATTCTTTCTTAGTTCGCTATGCTATGGAACTGGATACTGATTTATTAAAGCCTTACATAAATTCCCCCCGCGCCGTAACTAATTTTGCCCTGATCTAAATATTTTTCCCTATAATTTCTGTAAGTTTGGCCAAAATCCACCCAGGCATTCACTGGATATTCAATAAAACTCGTCTTGTTATCTATTTCCAGGAGTACAACAATGAGTTCCATATCTTCCATCTTCGTCATGTTATGCATGCAATTTATACCATTTATAATATTTACGGAACCCTTGGCTCGAATAACGTGGTTCTTGTTTTAAAGTGTTTCTAAATTTGGGTTCTATTCATTGTTCATCACACCTATTTCCGCCCCTTATGTTTTCTATTGCTTTCCTAATAATTATGATTACGCGGCGCTGTTGTCTATTGTTTGTTTCATTTTTTTATTTCCTCCTTGCTTACATAAAAGTTCCATGCATTCTTGCGGGCTAGTCCCACAGATCATTACACATGTGACCATTAAATTTGTTTTGAGTTAAAAATGACTTGCAGATCCTTAAAAGTAAAAATCCAATTCAACAAATGTCCATCCAGCACATATTCATAATGAACAATATTACTCGCTCGAGAGAATCTCATAACTGTACATTTTTGTCACAATTTAAACTTTGTTATTACCACACAATGAGAGAATCCAAGTTCAACTGAAGTACAGCGCAATCATTAAGACCTTTAACTTCCATATACAATATCAAGTCGACAGCGAAGAGCAAAAATAAACTTGTGGAGAAACAATATTTTATATCACTAATGAACAATAGAAAAAGAAATAAGGGGCCCAGAAGTACTCCAGATGTGTGTGTGTGTGTGTGTGTGTGTGTGTATTGAGATATACAAAATTTCCTCTACATTAATATCTGCCAAAGATCTTAGCGTCCTGCTTGCTGGGCCAATGGGTCACGATATATTATAATCCTTATTACCTTTATAATGGATTATAGGATCCGCTGACTATACAGCGCTGCTGGGAATCTGAAATAGAATGATTTTATTCCTAGTTCATTTCTGTTTGGATTGACTAAATGAAAGATCACTTTCTTTTCTAAAGAACAAAATTTAACAAAGTTTATTGTTACCTTTCTAGCAAACAATTTAGTGAATTAATGTTATGCCTTTGATCAAGATATCTTTGAACTTACAATTTTATACCGCGGTTAACTTTTCTATTCTTCGTTGATGTCCCTCGTAGACTTCTCAGTCGAAATATCTTGCGAGCTTGCCGTAGTCCAAAGTCCCCAAGAAATCCTCTTCTGCCCCTATCCAAGCTGGTCTCTATCAAAATTATCAGTCCCGATTACGTCCTATGACATAGTCCCGAAATCTATTACTCGATTACCACTCCCGACAAAGTCCCAATTTATGCATCAATATTACTTCCACATGCAATATCTGCAATATCATTTACTGTCCTTAAAATTTCACAATCTGATAACCCGATTCTGACTATCTGTATTATACTCGTTCCCTCTCACGAACCTACGATCAGTTCAGAAACATTCTGACGAATGAAATCTTCCTGCATGATTCACCCTCGAAGACTTCGTATTAAACTACCTTCCTCTTTTTCATAACATTTGACCGTCCTTCTCTCACCCAGCCAATCCATACGTTCGTTATATTTTGGTGTAGCTGACCTTTCGATCGTCTAAACTTCTTCGCCCAATCCCAAATTTTCTACTTTCGGCATCCAGACACCTCTTAATGCATTTACAAAAAATAAAAACTACATTGTTTATTCACGGTCGTTCCCTAGCTCTCGTGATATTTCCTAATGCATGTTCCACCATATAGTCTACAAATAAATGTTAGTTTATTTTCATGTGACATATCGGTATGTCACAAAATATATATATATATATATATATATATATATATATATATATATATATATATATATATATATATAACTTGTATCAACAAAAAACTTGTTTACACAAAAGGCTTGTATAAACACTTGAAATTATTCAGGTTATTTACGTTCATCATCCAGTAAAACAAATGTTTGGCGACGAAAACTGAGGATGTGGCTCGAGTTGGGATTATTAAATCCAACACGAAGGAAGCTGTACTACAGTTCTAACACCGAATGTTAATAATTTTTCTTCAATCCCTTGATGTGGGATAGTTGGGCAAACGATTGATAGAATAATTCTCTTGTTCCTATAAATTAATGGTCTTATTGGGAAAACTTGATTAGACACAACAATTCTCTTATGATTGTAGACTAGATCTGCGATATCTTCGCTGGATAGTTATACACCCAGTCTTTTGTTCGATATTTTCGTAGCAAACTTGATATGAGAAGGGTTAACTTGGTAGATAACTTTTTAATGAATTTTACAATTGGTGAACTATTTGCTGTCTCTATGGTGATAGCATTTTCTTTCTGGAGAAAGAGAGATTGCGTAGTATTTTTTGCATAATTAATAGTAGTCTTACAGTTCTGGTCTTATGGAGGTTGATGAACTTGAGAGGGCTCCATGATGGTCACAAAAAGGAAAACAACTTTTCAATTAGTTTAACACAATTTCACTTCGTTTGACAATAATTCATTTTCTACCACTTTTTACATGAGACTGTCAGCTACCAAGTCAGTGAACGCACGCAAAACATGAGTTTGCCCGGAGCGGACGGAGCACCTGACCACTACCTGACGTCAGGACACAATTGAGAAAAAACATTGTTTTATTTCATTTGTAGCTAAGAAGCAGAAGTGCTCACAAGCTTTTCTTATATTTTAACACAACATATTCAAAACTGGCTATCATACATTCTTCATACAACTTAATCCAATTCTCCTCATCTCTTTGTAAAATTTCCTATTAGTTCATCAGGATAATTTCTTAGATTGTTGTGAGTTACTGGATGATATCTTGGCTAGACTGAAAAATCGTATGATATTAATAATTCACAAATGTTAATATTTTATAAGGTACATGCGTCCACTAAACAGGGAAAGCAATACCTTTACTAATCACGAACTTTTAACTACAGAGAATTAAAAAATGATGAACGCAAAATATAGCTTCATCATTCACTGTGAGCGTTCACTTACATTACTAAACTACATACCCTTTAGCTCACCTCTTAGGCAACTTAAATGCTGACGTCAGTATGAGACGCATAGCAATAATCTTTCGAAATCAAAAACACCACACGAACGATTTCAGTAATAAAACTATTCCAGCTAATCCATTTGAAATCCACTTACGACGTAAGTAGTACATTACGATGCCACTTATATAACACAATTATTCTTTCAATATTCCACTGCCATATTCATGTATTCGACCTTGTCAAAACAAACACATTGTTTAATATGTCGATCTTATAATATTACACCAGAGAGCTCAATGTAAATAAAACAGTTGTTTCAATAGTTTATTTTTACTTCATTAAGGTGGTGCACATTGTTTCGTAACTTTTAGTAGTTTCCGCTCAATATTGCGTGCAATACCTGTAGTTTTAAAAAATTAAAAAAACAATATTGCCTCGTAAACGGCTCCAAATTTTTTCTGTACAATTTTGGTAGAGATAGTGCTAAATGTACTTACTCTACAAGATGACATAAACACCATATTGCTATATTCTTTTGTTTTTAAAAAAATACAAAAACGTAATATTTTGACTTGTCGCTCACGTCATTAATATTTACATTAGAGGTGATTTGTAGACATGATTGTATTTATGAGTGTATGTGCTTTAAATAATGTCATGAAGTCTCTCGAAATCGCAACAATTTTCTGTGACAAAAAAGCTCAAAATTTCGCATTTTCAGAAACACACAAACGCCGTTTTCTCAAAACTTGCTCCAATTTTTTTCTTTAAATATTTCCTGCGGATCGTGCTAATTGCATTGTTCAATATGTCATAGAGTTCATTTGGGGTATTCTTTTGTTATTTCAAGAATTACACAAATTAATTTTTTGAAATACATCTCACGCCGTTAATATGTACCCTTTCCCTCGCAAAAATTGGCCGGCAAAAAATTGTTGCAAAATTGTTAATTCGCGGTTTTAGGTTCTGGGACATCGGGAAACTCTTCCCCTTTAGATTTGCAAAATTTGTAAATTGTTTATAAATTTGCAATTGTTGCAAATTTTTTATTGTCTCATTTGAATGGCGTTTAGACGCGATACAAATTCCGGAATCCGATCGGTGCTATCATATTTCATTCTCGAGATATATGTAATTGTTTATAAGAAATTAACATCTTACATAGACTCCATTTGTTTGCGCTTAATTCATTCGCTCTATACAAGCATACTGAAAAAACAGTTCTCCAATGTCGCGCTTTTGCCTGCCACATACGCATAAAATGCAGTTGCTTGTAAACAAATTTTGACCAATTTAATTATGCTAAATTCGTAGTTTTACGGCGAGTATGAGCATAAATTTTATTTTGTTTTTATTATGAGGTAACGGGGTGCGCTCGCGGCGACGTGGCGTCCGCCGGGCGGAGGGCCGTACTTCAAGGTTTGCAAGATACTTTTTATTGATACCTCCTGTAACGGAAGTCCGGGGGGCCGGGGACCGGACCGGGGGGGGGGGAACGGACCGGGGGGGGCGGAGTTCTTGACCTGGTTGCTCCCATGCTTCCCGAAATGAAAACCAACAACACAGAAGTAATATTCCTAGGACAATTCTGAAGATTACAGACAAACCGCCTTAAAAAAAACGAAAATCAAATTATTTAATTTGAACAAATAACTGAGTCATTTGGAATGAACATTATCCTTCCATATAATATGTACAACAATTATGTACATTTGCACCAAACACTTGAGAATTGTACATTCTTTATTACAATTCCCTTATTTTCAATAAAATATTTACATCCAAATTTGATCAACACACGGCAATAGAAATGTAAGCAATTAAATGTAAGTAATGAAATAAACATTCTGTACCATTTTTACAAAAATTGTAAGGAAAAAGAAGATTCAAAATTGACAGAGCTTTTCATTGCTTTTGTTAAATACTCAAGACACTTTGGAGTATCATTCCTGCCTAGAATTTTTTTTCAAACTGAAGAAACCGCTGTCCATCTGGCTTTAGTTAAAGCTTTGAGATTTTGAAAAACATTCTTTAAAATTTGGGGGACTTTACATGAAACCCCCGAACATTTTCAAAATTTTTCCAAAAACGGCTCGAAATGTTTTCTTAAACTCTCTCTTAAGAATAGAGTATAATATATTTATAAAGGTGGCATAGGTCCAATTTCCGCGGTTAACTCTGAATTTTCGAAAATTCGAAAGTTTGATTTTCTTCGGAGTTTTCCTGAAACTACAAAATTGAAGACCGATTTTTCCTTCAAATGAAATTTGTTGTCCATAAATAGTTTTTTCATTAAGGTCATGTACATTTTTTTAAAATTTTTAATAGTTTTCGTTAAATAATGCGTGCAATATTTGCAATTTTAAAATATAACGAAATTAAGGTTTTCTCAAAAACGACTCCAAATTTTTTTCTTTGAATTTTTGGTGAAGTTAGTGCCAAACAAATCCTATACGGTGACAGAAACGTCATATTGGTCTATTCTTTTGTTTTTTCAAAAATTTTAAAAATTTAAATGTTTGTCTCCCACGTCGGTAATATTTACATGAGAGGCAATTTCTTCACATTATTATATTTATGACTAAAAGTGCATTAAATAATGTATAATGTTTCTCGAAAACTCGACAGATTTCTATTAAAATTAAATCAAATTTCCACATTTTCAGAAACACTCAAACGCAATTTTGTCAAAAATGGCTCCAAATATTTTCTTCAAACTTTACCAAAGGATAGTGCTAATTGCATTGTTTAATATTATTGATGTTAATTAAAGTTAATTAATATGATTGATGATAATTAAAGTTCATTTATGTGTATTTATTTGTTTTTCAAAAATTACAAAAATTCTTTAAATATATCTCACGTCCTTCATATGCACATTTCTACCAATTTTTATACATTATTGCATTTGTGAGTGGAAATTCTTCAATGAAAATTTATATTTAGGAGGAGTTTTTACTCTTCTTTAATATTCTTAAAGTAATATTTCGGTTCTACTATTAAGACAATGTAAAGAAAAATTATTGGGGTGACGATAGATGGCAGCTGGCCAGAAAATGGAGTAAGACCTATCGCCAGTCAACGTCAAGGAAATTGGAAAAATTTGCTACGAGAAAGTCTGTGCCATTCTGTAACACCTCTAGTTACTTCTCGTGACGTTAAACCAGATGACACGACTATCAAATATTGCGCTCTAGAGGTAGATGGTAAATCTGTATATTACGATTTCCAAAATCTGCTGCTACCGAAATCAAAAACAAGGATAAATTCATCTTCTAGTTACTGTAGTTAACGTAATTTTAAAATTACAAATAATATTTAGTATTCATAGTCATAATATTTAATGTTTTTCATTATTTCTCTTTTTTTAATAAACATAAAATACAAACGAAGTAGATCAACTTCGAACACGAATAAAACAAAACCTAATTTTAAGCTAATGATGCTACAGAATGACACAGACTCCCTCGTAGTCTTTGGTCTGGGTTAGCTTTTCGGTCTTGCTCCATCTCTTGCCAGTAGCAATCTATCGTCCACCAAAGTGCATTTTTTTTTAATTTCTCAATTTTTCCAATTTCTCATGGCAGAACTGAAATATTACCTCACGAATATTTTTAAAAAAATGTAAAAGTTCGCCTTAAATGGAAATTTTCGTTGAAAAAATTGGAGCCTTTTTTGAGAAAATTACGTTTAAACGTTACTGTAAATGCAAAATTTGAAGCTCTTTTCCAAAAATCTTTTGCGTTTTTGCAAAGCTTTATTGAAAGTCATTTGATTTACTTTCACTCACAAATGCAATAATGTATACAAATGGCTGGAAATGTGGATATTAAAAACGTGAGAGATATTTAAAAAAAATTACATTTGAGTAATTTTTGAAAAAACAAGGCAACACAGAGAAATTAATTTTGTGTCATCTAGAACATTGCAATTAACACTATCCATATTGAAAGTTTAAAGAAAATATTTGGATCCGTTTATGAGAAAATGGCGTTTCAGCGTTTGTGAAAATGCAGAATTTTGAGTCAATTTTCACGGAAAAGTTTCCAGAAAAGAAGAGTTTTCGAGAAACTTTGAGACATCATTTGAAGCACATGTACTCATAAATGCAATAATGTGAACAAATAGCCGCTAGTGTAAATATTAACGACGTGAAAGACTCGTCTAAAATTACATATTTGTAATTTTTGGAAGAACAAAAGAACAGAGCAAAATGGCGTTTATGTAATCTTATAGTGTACATTTACCATACTATCTCTACCAAATTTTTATAGAAAAAAGTTAGGGCCGTTTTCGAGAATATCTTAATTTTGTTACTTTTTAATATGGCACACATTTCACGCATTATTGCGCGAATTCGTATAAATTGACAAAAATTGAGCATGACTGTGATGAAAGAACTAATTATGGAGAAAAAATTTTAGTTGAAAGAAATGTCTATCTCAAATTTTCTAGTTGTAGGAAGACGCCGAAAACATTTCAATATTTTTCAATTTTCAAAACTTCAGAGTTAACAGAAAATCTCGAACCAATGGTACCTTTATAAGTGCTTTTCGCTTTATTCTTACAAGAAATTTAACGAAAAAATTTGAAACCATTTCAAGAGGATTCATGTAAAGTACCCCTAAAATTAATGAATGTTTTTCAAAATTGCAGAGGTTCGAGTGAGGTCTGATCGACAGGGATTTATTCAGTTTGGAACAAATACTACGTATCACTAGTGTTGTTCATAGACGGCAGACGGACGGGCAGACGGACAGGCAGAAGGACGGGCAGGCGGACGGGCAGGCGGACGCGCAGACGGACGGGCAAGCGGACGGGCAGACGGACGGGCAGGCGGACGGGCAGACGGACGAGCAGACGGACGGGCAGACAGACCGACGGACGGGCAGACGAACTGACAGACGGTCCCACTGTCTGTCCGTCCGTCCGTCCGTCCGTCCGTCCGTCCGTCCGTCCGTCCGTCCATCCATCCGTCCGTCTGCCTGCCTCTGTCCGTCCGTCTGTGTCTGTACGTCTGTCTGTCTATACGTGTCTCTCTGTCCGTTTGTCCGTCTGCCCGTCAAGCGTGTTGTTAGTTATTCCTTGACTGTCGATCCTTGGATTCTTTGCATAAATTAACTAAATTCCAACGGAAATTACTCACGTGACCATGACGTGACTGTCCCATATTTACTACTAATTACACTATTTTTCTCTTTATTAATCATACGCCATATATCAGCATTATTTATCACTGGCCATTTAATTCCTTTGTGTTCCTCCATTGTTGCTGTCGTTCATCCTTATAGTTTAAACGAAATTTGTTTAAAGAAAAAAATTGGAGCCGTTTTTGAGAAAATCTTGTTTTTCTCAAATTTTCAATTCTCAATTCTTTTAAAATTGCAAATTTAAAACTCTCAATTCTTTTAAAATTGCAAATATTTCACGATCTATTACACGAAAACTACTAAAATTTTCAAATCATGTACATGACCTTAATGAAAGAACTATTTATGGACAACAAATTTTATTTGAAGGAAAAATCTGTATTCAATTTTCTAGTATTAGGAAGACTTCGAAAAAATGAAACTTTCGCAATTTTCGAAAATTGAGTGTTAACCACGAAAATCGGACCTATGTGTGTGTATTTATAAGTGAATTGTACTGTATTCTTACTAGAAATTTAGAAAAAAATAGAAGCCGTTTTTGAGTTAAGTTTGAAAATGTTCGGGGGGTGTCAAGTAAAGTACCCCCAAATTTTAAAGAATATTTTTCAAAATTTCAAAGCTTCAACTAGAGTTAGATGGATAGGCGTTTCTTCAATTTGGAAATGATCGTACGTGTGTTTTAGGCGCTGGTAATGTTCACAGAAGGACGGACAGACGGATACTTTTTCGGTATCAGGGGACCCCAAAACGTGTATTTCTGTTGAAATCTCGTAATCGATTTTCCGCAGCATTACATAACTTTATACTACGTGTATTTCTCCCGTATATACGTATGTATACGAGAAAGGAAAAAATACCTTCTGCCTCGCCTTCCGTACGTCTCCGCGTCTCACCGTCTATCACCCCTCCTGCCACCCCTCTAGGCGCGATCTTGTTAGTTGATAACGCCGCTTATGGCGCTTTTGGTACATAACTGGCAAAATAACCTTGTGGCCACGGAGAAAGACGGTGTATACGAGAAAGACGGTGCACGGAGAAAGACGGGTTCTTTCTGTTTCTTCATATCTTGAAAAATATCCGCATTTTTGAAAACTCTTTCAGTACAAAATTACAATACACAAAATTAATGTATTACCTTCAATTTTTTTACTAACTGTTCTGGCGCGGGAGAGCGCTGCCCCGCCCGATTATAGTAAATAAAGTAATTGCATTGTTGAATCACGAATGAAAAAAATATTTCATTTTATGTGTTGAATTTTTGATGTTTATTTTAATGGGAAGTTATATAATGTCATGTAATTTCGTGGTTAGGTGGAAGAGCGGGCCTGATGGCCCGAGTCTCGCCACATAAATAAAGTCATTATTATTATGTAATTTATTAATGTATAATTTTGTCTTGTAGCGCGTCAAATTTTAGAATGTTTGTCTGGAAGGATACATTAGTTATGGCACAAATAGTCACGGGTACTTTCAATGTAAAGTGAAAAGTATTTTCTTAGTTTTTATCTAATTCATTGCAAGCATTCATAAAACAATGACATATTGTTTGTTATTTGTATTGCATGAGCACTTGGAGACTTATGAATTGACCCATCCCCGGCATGAGCTGAAATTGCTGGGAATTTTCTTTATTTGGCATCCTGACTCCCTGCGCTAGCGGTAAATTTTGACTCTTACGGCCGGTTTCACCAAATACTTTTTAAGTATGACTTAGTTAAGTCATCCTTAATTTTACGGCGCGTTTAAAGTCGTGCTTTGTTGTTCGCCGTTTCATCACTCTAAAACAATGCTTTGACTGTATGACTTAACTGCATTCGAGACTTGGTTGGCAATGCTGGACCCTGGTGAACAAGCCAGTGACCGTAACCAACACTGTTTGTTTTGGTTCCGCTATGTACTTTGGTGGAAAGTGGTTATTTTTATTGATTTTTCTTAATGCAAAAAAGAGAGAGGATTGCGAAATTTTCATCGTCGGAGAAAGAAGTGGTCATCGAAAGTATGAGAAAGTACATTTCGCTTATAGAAAACAAAGTTACAAATGGAACAACTAAGCGACAAGAAATGAAGAGTGGGATAACATTTAACACAATTTTAAAGCAACGAACTACAAGCTAAAATATAACAAACAGTAAATAAAGCTGTGGAGATGGTTAAGTTTAGGTGAAAAAGAAAATTCAATAAAAATTATTGAATGCAAACTTCGAAGTTGAGAGGATCTACGGGATCATGTAAACATAACCTACAAAACACTAGGTAGATAAAATAATTGTTGCTTGCTAGTCAGTTATGTACCAAATTATTGAAATGCTCATTTCGTTAATAAGTTACTAAGAAGTAAACTTCGAAATTCCAATATGTCTTTAATGAGCTCCAAAACATGTAGTTTTATCATCTTGGAAAGGCGCAATCGGGTGCCAAAATATCGTTCATCGAACACTTCAAAATATTCGAACCCTTCCCGTATCCACTTCGGCCTACTTCGCAATTGCCGCAGCAATGACTATCAAAGGCAACACTCCACAATATGATCCCTATTTGGACGGTTCTTATGCTGTAAAACACGACTTAAAATGTATAAGTGCCGCTGAGAGGTGTGCTTAAATTTAAAATTGTTAAGTTCCTTAAAGGTTGGTGAAACGTCTCCTAAGTCTACCTTAAAATTCTTAAGACGAATTAAAATTGTAAGTAATGGTGGTGAAAGCGGTCGTGAAGGGCCCCTTCCCACGACGCCATTCAGCAGCGCTTCCAAGTGGCGCAGCTGGTAGCAATGAATTGGTTTCAATGGAGGTCTTCCCATGAGTGGCGCTCGGTGGCGGAGTCCCGCCATCGCTAGCTTTAAATGGTATTCTTCCCACTGGGACACTCGGTCGTGGCGCAGAGCTGCTGCCTCCTTTTGTTCGCGGGCGCCTGAGCCGTACGCAGTGTGGCTCACAAAACCTTCCCCTGTCGCGGTCGGTGGCGGGCAACGGCGGCCGACAGTTGTGTGCGAAAAGCTCTGCCGTTTCTCGGAAATGCTGCTGAGTGACGTCGTAGGAAGGGACCCTTAATGCCGCCTTCATACGGAGCCACTTGGTGACGCCACCGTAAAACCGGCAGAGCCCTTCACACCTCGGGCCGCCGAAAAGGAGACCGGTTCATTGGCGCGACTTGTGTGAATGTTGCCGTTTAGAAATGTTCTGATGGCGCCTCTGCGCTGCTGGTGGCGGGAGTCCGCAACTGAGTGCCACAGCAGCGCGACAACGCCACTCGTGTGAATACCTCCATTTCAACAAGGCCAGCAGACGCGCTCTTCGTAAGCGCTGCTGAGTGGCGCCATGTGAAGCGGCCATTAGATTTACCGCCAGGATGGCCACAATACTGGTTTCAGAAATATTCATCCTTCCCGGCTAAGTGAATATGGGATTTAGTTAGGATGGCAATTGTCAGTAGATATCGCAATTTTACCGGGCCAGCCAACGTTCTTTTACAGTATGCAAGTATGAAATGACAGAGCGACTGTGGATTTTCCGCCCTTTGAAAACACACGCACCTTAGATATGCACCTAGCATTAGCTGAGCTGATCTATTAAGAACAATAAAACATTTCGCCGCGATTTCGAATTGTACTAATTCTATGTTTTCACTTATAAATAAAATTTTATATCAAACTTCTTTCACTTCCTCACTACTCCCACACGATAAACTTGAAGGTAATTTCTAAGAGAATAAACTCAAATATTTTAACTCGCGTAATACAATTTTTTGTGTACATGCAATCTCGTTTCTGTATTCTTTAATGAAGATGTCTTATCTTGTTTCCCCTCCTTTGTGCAAGTACTTAATGTGGAAGTTATAATTTTCCAAAATTTCTTTGCATACCCCTTACAGGCGTCTTTATTTATTTATTTATTTATTTATTTTACGTCAAAAAACAGTTAAAAACTGCGTATGACGTGCTATGGGGAAAAGTGAATTGTGTGCACATTTTCAAAATTCTGTGATCCCTACACTAAGTCATATACTACTTAAATTTTGAATTTTTAAAGGGAGAAAAAAAACTCCCATGTAGTAAAATCTATTTTCAAGGATAAATAAGCAATAAATTTTGAATTTTGAAAGGGAGAAACACAAAAACAAAAAAACTCCATTGTAATAAAATCTATTTTCAAGGATAAATAAGCAATAAATTTTGAAAGGAAGAAGAAAAAAAACAAAAAAACTCCCATGTAATAAAATCTATTTTCAAGGATAAATAAGCAATAAATTTTGGCTCTTATTACTTCCTGCCGCGACAACATGGAAACGATAATTTGAATAATTGTATTTACACTGAATTCTAGAAGACGTGCACAGAAAATGAAGTTACATTTATGTCCAGAAGCAAAACAAAGGGCCATCTCAGCATTTGCTCAATGGATCAGGGAAACTGGACGAAAAACCTGATCGAGATGGGGGTCATTGACCCGGAAGCTGTAGTACAATAGTTGTTACAGGTTGTTTATACTCATTTATACAGTCCAAATGGTAAAAAATGCATTATGTATCATTGTTAAAATTAATGTTACTTTTCTTGTGATGCTCAGTATAGTCTCTAATTGTATAGAAACAGTTATGCAGCAGAAACGATTTCACTTGGGATTTAAACTTTTCTATTGAATTTAATCGTTTAATGTCATCTGGCAAAGTGTTATAAAATAATGTACATGTATTGTATGTGAATTTTTTGTAATGAGCTGTTGATACTGTCACCTGATGAATATGATTTCTACGTCGAGTGTTATAGTAATAGACTTGGACATTTTCTGAAAATATATAATAATAATATTGAATAATGGCCGATAATTTTGAATTTCATTTTTGTTGCCTTTTTTGAAAAGCGGCTTAATTTTGCTGTTTTGAAAACTACGTCGAGTGTTATAGTAATAGACTTGGACATTTTCGTTAACGGGTGTATAGTGGCATACGCACAAGTCTTTAACAAGAATCGAATTCATCTAAACCGGACGAATATTTATTTTTTAGTTTACCGATTATTTTGAGAATTTCATTGGAAGAAGTTTCGGAAACGAACATTGTGTCTAAAATTTTGGGTGAACTCTGTTTTTGAATTTTGTGCCTGAAGACCCTTAGTGAGATAGGCAGCAATTCTCGAAAAGTATTGGTTAAAGAGATTAGCCACTGTTGCCGGATCGTTCACATTTATATGGTTATATTTTAAAACAACATTCTCTACGGGTTTTCTAGTT
Source organism: Teleogryllus oceanicus (assembly GCA_964035755.1). Lineage (NCBI taxonomy): Eukaryota > Metazoa > Arthropoda > Insecta > Orthoptera > Gryllidae > Teleogryllus > Teleogryllus oceanicus. The sequence goes on along the minus strand of CAXIVR010000001.1, from coordinate 171,401,310 downwards.
GTTTTGGTAGTATTTATTATTATATTCCACATTGCTTTTGTTTTATTGTTTGAGTTCAAAATATCCTGATCGTTTTTCATGATTTTAGCCAGCCTTATGACTTTTCGTAACAATGTTTTGTATTTTTTAAAGTAGATAAGGAAATCTTGAGATACGTCATGACGTTTAGAAATAAAGTAGAGAGTACGTTTATTTTTACACGATGTTCTAATTCCTTTTGTGATCCAAGTATTACTTTTTCGTGAAATGTTTAATTTTCTCTTTATTTTCTCTTTAATTTTATTTTCTCTTTAAAGCATGCGTTAATGAGAAATGAAAGCTTTGATAAAAATAAATTATATTTTTCATTTGTGTCAATAGCGTTATAAACTGCCTCCATGATTCTTTCAGCAAGTAGTCCGTAAATAACTTTATGTTAACTGTAGTAAATGCTCTGTACATGTGTGTTTTATTTATTGTGTCAGTATTCATGTTATTAGTAATTGTAAGAATTTGTGCATCGTGGTCACTGTAACCTAGATTATTCGTTATTATTTCATATCTAGTTGTGGTTTTGTTAATTATAATTTGATCTATTGCTGTTTGTGATTTAAGAGTATTCCGTGTAGGTACGTTCACTGTAATATCTAAATTAAAAGAATGAATTAAATTGAGAAACTGCTCTTTTTCGTGGTTTCCCCTCAGAAAATCAATATTGAAATCTCCACATACAACAATGGATTTAAAAGAGAGATTACTAATTTTGTTCAGAGTTATCTCTGGATTTTCTACGAAATTGAAATAATCTAAAGTTTGCTTTGTTGGAGGTCTGTAGATGCAAAGTAAGATAATTTTGAGCGTAGTAAGATGTACAACTGTTATTTCAAAAACTTTTTCAACTGCATATAAATTGAATTCTGACAAGAAGGTAGAATCAATATTATTTCTTACATAAATACACGAACCTCCGTAAGCAGGGCCTTTATTTGATTCCCTTGCTCTACAATAAGATCCTGCAAGGTAAAAATAATCTTTAAGGACCTAGTAGCTTCACACTCTAATGCTGCCTCGATAAATTCAATTTTATTTGAAAGAGATTGCACATTATGATGCATTATTTGAATCTTTTGCATGTACCTACACGGATGCTTTTCTGCTGCATCTGACTGTAGTTGCTATTTATTTATCTCATTTTTACCTTGAGTGCGTGGTCGAAGGAGTATCGTGTCCCAGCAGTGTTAGTAAGTGAGGAAGGAGGGTTACAGATGTAGGGAATGAATAATGGGAGAGTAGTACAAACATTAGGTTCAGGGATAAGGTAATTGGGTCCAAAGGGGTTCCGGAGGATGGAAGAGAACTAGGAGATGTAGGTGGGGATGAATCTTGGATAGGATACTGCTGAGGTGTAAGGATGTGTTTGGCAAGTTCGCTACCGAGTGCATGTTTTCCGACAAGGTTCAAGTGAAGACCATGCCGGGTGAAGTGTTTTTCTGAGAGAAAGTTAAGCTCAAATAATTTAACATGTGTGCCTCTCAGATGCAGTTTTAATTTGTTGTTTGCGTGTCTAATTTTTTTGCACAGTATTGGTTTGTTGTACCAGAAGGGCAGAGTCGAGATTACAATGTTCGTGTTTTGGGCGGCACGTTGTAGTTTGTCAACATGTTGCTCAGGTGTAAAGTGACCACCCAAATTGATGTTCTTCTGCCCTCCTATGATGATGACTGTATCCCGTTTGGTGAGTGTTTTTGTGTGGGTGTCCAATTCACTGATCACGTCGGCAAACCTCCCGTTAGGTTTAAACACACACATGAGAGAGAAATTGGATGGGAGTTTCCCACTGAGCAGGGAGGAGATTTGTCGCCCATGGCTATCTGCTAAAATTATTTCCTTTTTGGTGGGCTCAGTAGGAATGTCCTTGTTTACTTGTGGGCCAGGTTGCGCAACTCTACGTGTCTTTATTTCTTTGCGCTTGCTAGCCTGTTTGGGTCGGTTTGTGGGTGGACGTGTCGATGATGGGAGAGGGTAGTGAGAATTGGGAAGGCATGGAAAATCATTGTCATAATCTAACACTGCAAATTTGTTTTGAGTCATGATTGGTTGTGATGATTGTGTTTTTGCTTTCGCGGATGGACGGTTGAAAGTTTCTGCGGTGTTGCCTATTCCGGTGTTGCCGGTGTTCCAACCGTCTGAGTTTTGAACGACCTCTTCGAGCCTTCGGATATGTTCATCTAAATTATTGTTTACGTGTGTGAAGGCTTTCAGAAGGTCGGCTTTGAGAGTGTACAGAGTAGAAAGTGTATAGCGAATAGTAGCCATGTCACGAATGCGTATCAAATGCGTAGCAAATATGAGAATAAATAAATAGATGAGAAATCAGATTATGTGTCAAAAATGTTTCCTAAATTATCTTTTTAATTTACGTGTATTAAATTATTTAATTTAAGTTACGTATTTATTTAAAAAATGAAAGAAATGGGATTCTAATTAGTATTTAATTGTTATTGGTTAATTGCGAGTAGAGTTGAGTGTGTTTCCGTTAATAGATCTAAGCTGCAAACTAATAAATACAATTTGATTACTATACTTTACTTAAAGGCCACAAAAATTCACCACTTTGAAATTCGTGAAATTGAAATCACAAGGTTCAAAATTTTCCGTTACTAATATATACGAAACTTTGAATTTTGATGTTTTTCAATTATCACAACACTTTCACTTGTTGTTTAACCCTTTACGCAAAACTAAATTTATTTGTACAGCAAATATTTATTAAACGTCTTTGAACTCGTTAAAATGCACGTTTGCCCGTTACGCTGTCTTTTAAACCAATAACTATTTACTTCTTTTCCACTGCTTCGGACAATATAAATCTCTTTCAGCGTTCCTGTAACAAGTAAACAAGTAAAGAAAACAATTTAAAAACAAAAGGTACCTGAAAGATGTAAGAAAGTAGTCAAAATTAGTAAAATATTGGAGCACAGTCCGAGCACGTCAGTCACGCAAGGAAGCAACCAACAATCCCACAAACCAACCAACAATCACAATCCCAACCAACAATCCAACAAACATCTTTGTAACGTTTCCTTTCTCGCCCTCACTTTGTAAGAAGAGAACGTATTGTAATCGGGCGCAGGAAATCGGTGATTTTTTGTCAGTAAAAACTCGATTGCCAGACTCTGGTAACCAAAACGACGATAAACCTTGTTCCTAGATCTAGTAAATTATTTCCATTAACACGTTTTGTACTCAGACTCCATGTTTTGTGGATCCTTTTATACCGCAAAATTTCTCTGTTCTTCCGTCCAACCATCTCCCGTCAATGCTAACGCCAAAACCGTTCAGCCGATTTTCTCCAAAAAATTATATGCTTGATCGATTAAAATGAACCCGAGACTTCTGAGTTTGAAACGGATATTTCATTTTTGGAGGTACTTTACATGAAGCCTCCCCAACATTTTCAAAATCTCTAAAATGGCTACAATTTTTTTAAGTTAACTGTGTATTGGGATAACATAAAACGCTTAAATGAATGGTACAAGTCACATTTTTGCCAGAATACTTGACTTTTCGAAAATTCCAAAAGTTGAATTTTTTTCGGCGTCCTCCTACAAAATTCAAGGTAGAGATTTTTTCCTTAATGTAATCTGTTCTTTAAAATTAGATCTTGAAATAAGGTCGTGGTCATTTTTTCGAAAATATGAGTAATTTAAGAGCAATTTTGCGTGATATAGAGGCAATTCTTATACATTTTGTTTTCTGAAAAACCTCTCCAAAGTTTTTCTTTAAATTTACTCCTCGTATTTTACTTATTGTAAAGAACGTTATAAAAATTGATGCTAGTTCTATTTTCGGCGAACTCTGTATTTTCAAAGATTGTAAAAAGTTATCACTGCAAAAGTACAATATTAAAGACAGATATTTGTCTGAAATGAATTCTATTCTAAAAAAAATTGATCTTTAAAAAAGGAGACAATTTTTTTTTTAAAAAAACGAGTTTTTCATTTTCCGTTTCAAATTAATGCAAATTATTATCCAGGAACAACTTCATAATCATCAAACATTATTTATTGACTCAGTATGCCATATTAGTCCAAATTTTACGTTAAAAGTATAGAAAAAAAACTTTGCACATGGCCATAGCTTCGTGGATTTTTATCCAAAATACTTTTAATTACATAAATTTAAAACGTGAAATATCTACTTTAAGAATCTTGCTTCGAACAATTTTACTATTGCATCGGCTGATCGCCGCGCGCCATTACTGTCAAGAACCCACATTTGAACGCCATTCCAGTCCTGACCACCGAACCGTTCACATCGGCGAGCGCTCATAATAGTAGGAACACTACTGTCGGTACGGGCCTGCTCGATACCGACCAACCAATATATATTTCTAGTGCTTCTAATATTAAGTATTTCAAATAGTGAAAATACATTGTTAATCCAGTGCATCGAATAACTTCCACCAATGGCATTCGATGCGAATTCATCAACAGGCAACGTAGTCAGCAATGCTCTTTACGTGCTACACAACACCAGCAGTATTCCGCAGAGCAACTTCATCAATTTACCTACCTCACCCAGTGAAATCTACATAGAATACGAACCGCAAGGAACCCTTTTTTGGCAGCCAGCATAGGGAGACGCCAACATCCACCAAAGGAAAAGGTCAGTAGGCGAGGACGCTACCAATAGCGATAACAAAAAACACAGTGCAAGTGCCAATGTCAGTGACAATGACAAAAGTTATTCAACAGTGTTAAACAGTGCACCACCTACAGACAGTTTCGGAGTTCACGTAGGCTATGTAGCGCAAAACGTCAGTAACGAAAATGATATTTTTGACTTGCAATTCTCTTACAATGTCCCAATAGGCAATAGATTTTCAGAATTAGCCTCCAAGGAAGCCGAGTCTCCACAGTCCATTACAACCTCTAAAATACCCCCAATTTTCATTTCTGAGAAAACAAATATCAATTCTTCCGTTACTGAAATCAAAAACAACGTATCTAAAAACTTCATAGCTGGACAAAAAAATAACAAAGTGAAAATAAATCCCGGCACAGCTGAAGATTTTCGCAATATCATAAAATACTTAATAAACACTAATAGAAGGTTCCACTCCTTCAAAGACCCAGCAAACAAAACCTTTTCGGTAGTATTTAAAAATGTCATTAACTTTCCTTAACTGTGAGTGAAATCATGCAAGATTTAAAACAAAGACACCCATCCATTGTTAAAATCACACGTTTTCAGGACAGCCATCCGATTCCTGTAATAGCGGCCGAGTTCAACGGTAACGAACCACAGGAAACAATTCTCAACATAAATCAAATTTGCAACCTCAAAGTCACCACCGAAAGAAGAAAAAGACCAAAAGGACCTCCACAGTATTACAGATGTTTGGACTTTGGACACTAGAAACAATTGCAACCACCAAATTAACTGTGCAATATGTTCTGGTAACCACTATACGGTAACTTGCCCCAAAGTAAAGCAAACCCTACCTTCATTCTCTGCAAGGGCAATCACCGCGCGGATGTAAGAAATGAAAACTGTTTATACTATAAGGAAATCGTTGAAAAAAACCACCTCACCTCATAGCACAAGAAACCCATCCCAAAGAGCACAACTTCCATCCTTTAGCAACCAACAACATGAACAATTCCCATCACTACCATTTACCCAACCAATCCGAAATTTTACTAGGTCCATTTTACTAGGTCACCCTAAAAACCAATCAAGTTCCGTTAACAATAACAGTTAACGGAGCAACCCCACTCAACAAAACCAACAAAGAAATAATTATCCTCTTCTAAATACAATAATTAATTCCATAACGTCCAGCGTAATTAATTTCATCAACTCCCCTATCAATAATCAATACAATCCAGAATACAGTAACAGCTTATTTTAATAACAATTTCAACACAAGCCCATTGAAATATATCATTCACAAATTGGAATGCCAACGGCATTACATCAAAAAAATAGAACTGACCCAATACTTACATACTTACAACATAGATATAGCATGCATAACAGAGACACGCCTAAACAATAAAAACAAATTTTACATATCTGAATATAAAATTTACAGAAATGACAGGATTGAAAATAAAGGAGGGGTACAAATAGCAATCAAGAACAATATAAACCATTACGAAATTGATATATCAAACACCACAGGAATGGAAACAGTAGCAATAAGCCTAATAATATATAATCAACCATGGAATATAATAGCTGCATATAAACCTCCAACAATAAAAATACAACACCTAAATATATTCAATCTATTCACCCTAAATAAAAATACATTAATACTAGGAGATCTAATCGCCAAACACACAAATTGGGGATGTCGAACAAGCAACCAAACAGGAAAAACATTGTCACAAATATTAACTAATACGATTATCAATATATTATCCTCTCCAGAACCAACATACTATCCAAGAGACGTAAGTAAAAAAACAGACATCCTAGACATGGGACTGACATATGAAAATATCAATTTTTACTCAATCCCATATCATGAACTCGACTTTGACCACATTCCGGTTAACATACTAACACAACAGGTCCAACCCCCGCGATCCCCACTCCCCAAAATAAACAATCGTAAATTGAACTAGATTAAATTCCAAAACATAATAAGCACTTTAATACCTAAAATAAAAATCCTAAATAATTCTATAGAAATTGAGAACGCCGTAACATTACTAAACACCATAACACATTACTAAACCCAAACAAAACTGCAGCAACATTTTTTTCTTTAAGGCCATACACTCCATCAACCACATTAACGTTAAATAACGACCCCATCCCATGGTACCCCCCAAACAAATCCATTAAATATTTAGGACTTCACTTGGACACCAGATTGAATTGGAAACAACACATAGATACCAAAATAATTCAAACTAAAAACAAACTTCATTAACTAAAATCACTAATTAATAGGAATAAATACCTTCCATACAAAACAGCAACAATACTCTACAAAACAATAATCAGACCGACTCTTCCCTATGCCTGTCCAGTATGGATTAATGCTGCAAAAACAAACATCAACAAAATTCAAATAGTACAGAACCAATTCCTTCGTACCATCACTAATGCACCCTGGTTCATATCAAATCATCAATTACATAAAGAATTCAACCTCGACCTCATCATTCACTACATTACTTACCTATCCCATAAGTTCTTCTCTAATATTCACCATATTCAAACATTATCCTCGTTCAACCTCTGTAAAATCCCCATTCATCCCACTCGCATCAAAAATAAATATCCATTCCACATATTTGTAAATTATTTTCAGACCTAGAATAATATATACGAGGTGCCATCATGGTTTCCTCAACCACTGTATTAGAGTTAAGTTAGGTTAAGTGTTATGAGTTAAGCCATCACTGCATATGTATAGTTTTTTAGGAACTGATCTATTTACATAAACAATCAAATAATAAAAAAAAACACATTTCAGACGCACTGTTGTGTCTGATTTATTTGTTTATGTAAGACTGCATTGTGGAGATATCAAACTGGTTTGGAAGTTACTTGACTTTAAAGAACGCTATTCGGTTTTTGGAAGCCGAGCTGCTTTTTCCTCTTTGTTTCGGTGCGTGCAACAGTGCCCATGATATCGCGCCCGCCCACCTTCCCCACGCGCTGCCCGGGCCCGCGCCATTGAAGATGCATCGTTAATGCATTCAAATTCATTCTGCATTTCAAGTATATTTGAATCTTCTAACCTAGATTAATATAATCTTCAGATGCAGAAGAAAATGATGAAATGCAGAAGAAATGAAATCGGAACAATCGTTGGTGAAGATTTCACCATTTTCAAAAATCGGTCACGGGTCCCTTGCCGCACTCAGGTCGTCGAACGTTGTGTGAAAATTGTTACCAAGGAGGACGAGGACAATATGGTAGGTGCCTGCAAGCAGGACCTGTCTCTATTTCAGAGACTCTTTACGCAGGGGAATTGTTATAGATTGTTCATATCAGTATTAGGGACTCCGCTCCCTCGTACAGGGAAAAGGATCGGGAATCTGGGTGGTTGGAAGAAGGGTTATTTTGTTGAGGTATTATGGTTTATTTTGTGAGGGTGTCTGGACGATGGGGGAAAAAGAGGGAGGGATGTTGGGAGGGGGGAATGAGAAGTGATGTGGGATGGAGAAGTAAATTTATATTTTTTTGGTGCGCCTTTCTTGTTAAGGTCATTGTCACGTGTTAGTTGTTATGTCTATATTAGTCTGTTTTAGTCTGCCCTCTGGCCTAGGATATCCAAGGCAAGGTTATCCATCAAGGATGTCCAAGGGGTTCTGTTAACGTGTACGCCGGGGGTGGGTCGTAGGATGTGGTGATGGGGTGGGATGAGGTTTCGGAATTGGGGGTTATTTATGAACTGTTGGATCTGGGTGACTGTGGAATTATGGAGGTAAGAGGGAATTATGGAGACATGGGATATTTTATGTTTTTTCCGGAGGTCGTTGTAGCGGATATAGGGTCACCACCCAATACCGGTGGAAGATGAATCGGAGTAATCTGTTTTCAGTTGTCATTTTTTTTGTAATTTCTATGGGATGTGGTAAACCAGGTGGGATGAGAATAACAAAGAATTGGGCGGATGTAGATATTGTAAGTCTGGATTTTCTTGAGAATTTGAGTTGAAGGATTAGTAAGGATAGGGTAGAAGGGTTTGTTCTTCTATTAGTTTTGATGATGGTGTTGATGTAATGGATAAAAAAGAGTCCGCGGAAAAGAGTAATGACGAGGTATTTAATGTGGGACTGTCAGGGGATTGGGGTGTTGTTTATTGTCAGCGGAGGTGAGCTTGATGGGTAGGATGGGCTTTGTGTGAGAATAGGATGACGTGGAATTTTGTGGAGTTAATGGTGAAGGGATTTTGGGATGCCCAGAGGTGGAAGGAGTCGAGGTATTTTTGGAGGTTTGTTAGGGATCGGGTAAGGTTGCAGTAGGAAGCAAGGAAGGCAAGGTCATCGGCATGTACGAATCTGTCTACTCCTGGTATGGAAGGGATGTCGATACGTAAGAAAAATAGGAGTGGGGAAAGCAATGCGCCCTGTGGGACGCTGGCTTGGATGGGGTAGTTGGGTGACTTTTTGGATTGATGACGAATGTAAAAGGATCGGTGGGTTAGTAACTTTGGAATAGAGAGTGGAAATGGTTAGGGACGTAAGGGCGGATTTTCATTAATATGATTGGGTGTGGAACTGTATCGTAGGCTGGCGTTAAATCGGTGAGGATGGTAGGGATTTCTTTTTAGTCTTGGAGGAGGGTGGCTATTGACTGCGTCACGTTTAGACGCAGACGTTCCCTCACGGAATCCGAATTGGGATGGGTTAAGGATAGGGTCAATGATGGGGGGTTAGACGAAGGAGGATAATTTTTACAAATATTTTACTGAAGACGGATAGGAGGCTAATGTGTCTATAATTAGAGGGGTACCGATGATCCTTGCCTGGTTTGGAAATCATGGACGCACGAGAGATTTTCCAGATCATTGGAAAGTAGGGTAATTTGAAACAGGAGTTACGGATAAGGGTAAGAAGACCTAGGGCGTTCTTAGAAAGGTTGTGGAGTTGAGTAGAGATAATTCCGTCGGGTTCGGGGGTTTTAGTACAGCCAGTCAATGTCAAAAGTTCTCGTATTTCAACGTCGTTCGTAGTCTATGTCGTTTTCTGATGGGGTTGTAGGGCTGGAGTTCTTAGGTGAGTCTGGAGTACGTTATCGGGGATTGGGATCTCACGGGGAAGGAAGCGGTTGGCCAGAGTTTGGGCGAAGGTATTTGTTATAATTTGGAGGTCGAAGGATATATTATTGGAATAGGTGAATAGAGGAGAGATTCGGGATGAAGTGCTCCGTACTGCCTTAATTATTTTGTGAAGTTGGTTGGGGTTGCTTTTGTCTTTAAACTTGTTTGTCTCGTAAGATCGTAACTGTGTCTGTATTAGCCTGTGCGTCTCAGGCGTTTTTATCACGTCTGTAGATGTAAAATTTCTTCAGTATTTGTGATCGGGATAGGTAGCTCAGTGCATCAACTGATGCCACTGCAGCACCTCTGACCGGGAGGTCCTAGGTTCGAGTCCTGATGGCGGCAGGATTTTAGACAATAGCTTTTCAGCTAGGTTGAATTTGGTCGCTGTCTGGAGGAGAATTCTAGCGGCCGGCTGCTCTGGTCGGTAGTTTTCCGTGGTTTCTCCGATCAACACCAGGCGAATGCCGGAGCAGTACCCTATCAAACGGGCCACGGACCGCGCGCGATCTTTCCTTCCTCTTCCTTGTCATCTCCTCTCCTCTCCTCTTACACACACACACACTAACATGCACTACACTACCACATATTCCGGGAGACCGGTGGGGAGCTTAGAGCTTGTCCCGGCTGGGGCCTTGCCCCGCTGGTGGGAGAGTCCTGGTTAGGGGGAAACTTCACTAGCTGACGGTAGGTCGGTGCCGGATCTCGCCATCCAGCGAGGGGAAAATCACCGCCATCTCTCAAGAAAACACATGCAGTACACTAACGGGACTAATGACCAAAGCAGTTGACGCGCTCGGAAACTCGAAAAAATCAATCAATCTTCAGTATTTGTCGTTTTAGTCTAATAGTCGTCGTAGTTTTAGTCTATTATATCGTCGGGCAGAATGGGATGTAGGTTGTGGGTATATGTAGTTTTTATTTTAGAGGATTTGATGGTTTATCCCACGGACGTGTCTATGTTATGGATTGTTCGTGTGTTAGGTGTGATGTGAATCTTTTTGGATAGGATGTGCTTGAAGGATTTCCAGTCAGTGTAGGGTGTGAGAGTTTGGAGATATGAACGGAGTTGTCGATGTGGAGGTGAATATTATAAGGAAATGGTCGGATATGTCAAAGAGATCATGTATGTATAGGGCATGGTGTGGTGATGTGCATTTGAGAGGAGTGTATGATAATATCTAGAATGTTGTAAAGGGTTCTGTGTACTGCGTGTGTGGGTTCAGGGGGAATTTTCATTTGGACTTGTGGGTTATTGTCGATAATGTCTTCAAGTCGTAGTCCCGTCATGTTGCTACTCAAGCAGCCCCATTATGTGGATTTAGAGTTAAGGACGCCGGAGAGAATGAAAGGATAAATTCTGTGGTGGCAGCAAAGGATAAGGTAGGTTTAGGAAGGTATCCAGGTCAGAGGTGGGAATTGGGATTACGTTGGGGGGGTTTCAAGGTTTAAATTATGTTGTTGGGGGCTTGGTTTTTGTATGGGGGGTGTGAGGTATGAATCTACGGATAAGAATGGCCGTTCCACCGCCGAGGGATGAGATTCTGTCGTTTCGGTAAGTGATGTGCTTTTGCAAGCAGGAGGTGCTAGGGAGCAGCCATGTCTCGTGTAGTAGTAAGATCCCGATGGAGTAGTCTTTCAGGAATTGGTTAAGGATAGATTTTTTCTGGTTAATACCACTGCGAGTGTTTCATAAGAAGATGGTTAGGAAGCAGCGTAAGGGAGCCATTAATTGAGGATTTCAACCAGTTTTTGACTAGCAGTGATGACTTTTGTGAAGGTATCCTCTGGGCATAGTTTTTTTTTCGACAGATTAAAAAAATTGTGTAGCGCAACGCCGACACATACCGGCCGTCATACTTGCGTTTCCCTATTTCTCATCACTCCGGCTAACTTCTCAAAACGTTTCAGCTTTGAGCTTATCATACGTCATTTGTCTTGCTGGCGCCCGGTCTATTACCCGCGATTGGTAAAGGTCTCTGATGCTATACTTCTCAAGTAGGTTTATTTTCTATTCTGTTTCAGTTGTATCTTTTTCCCGTATGTTTTTGCCCATTTTGTTTTGAGTGCTATTTTACCTCTATATCTGTTCCTCTCACTTTATCTGGAATAATTCCCATTTTTCATTTGTTATAGTAATTATTATTGATCTATTCACGACTGTCCAGGTAAATTTGTGAATTTCCTATGTCTAAAAATGGTATTTTCTACTCTCATCGAGATGTTAACAAAATCTCTAAGCATTTTTCCGTTTTGATTTATTACGATTTCTTCATTAATTACAATAAGGTTTTTAATTGTCTTTCGTCCTATTCTAGCATTAAAACCTCCTGCTATTACCACATAGTCATTTTGATTTATGTCAATGACGTTTTGTAAGCATTCATTTACTGGAGTCGCCTTTCCTACCTTCCTCTGGGGCATATACAGATATAACACTCAGATAGCCCCTTTATATTTTAAATCTACATGCAACTATTCTTTCATTAGTCCATTACAAGACATTATCCTATTTTTCCACTTCTCACTTTCTAAAATTGCCACTCCCGCCATTGCTCTACTTTCTACAGGTACTCCGCTATATATCACAGAGTAATGGCTGAAGCTGCTTGTTCTTTCTGCTTCTTTTTTTATTCCGACAACATTACTAGATCCAATTTTGCGTTCATGGCTTCTTTCTCTAGCCCTTTAAGCGCTACGTTGTTGTGGCATCAGCGCGTCCCCGGGCACTGAGTCACCCGGCCCGCTTGGGTCCTGTGGCCTGCATTCTTTTCGGGCGTGCGCCCTTTGTAGGGGGTGCGGCGCGGGGAGCAAACTGCTTATATTTCCCATCCTTCTTTTGATTTGGGCTTTGGACCGGCACTGGCAAAGTTAGAAATATTTTTTTAAATTTATTTATAATTCTTTTTTTTTAATTTATTTGCTTTTTAATTTTTTAAGGCAGTAAGTGATTTAATGTTTTTTTGGTATGGTAAATCATAAAACATGGATGCACACATAATCCTACGTCACATTGCGCACACATGTAGCTGGATTCACGACGTAGCTTGTTCTTAGAACAAACGACGCATCTTCGCTGAGCTCTTTTTTTTCGTTTCTGATGGGACGATAGTCGGAAAATGTCGCTGTGTCAGGCGAGTTGGTGTATCTTCCGACCTTCTGCCTCAACACAAAGTGAGGCACAAAAACCGGGATGGGTAGCTTTGCACAGAGATTTTTATTGCCCCAGCACCCTCCTTGGCGGAGGGTGCTGGAGCCATATAATTTCGCATGTTTTGACCTGCGCGCGGTCCAAGTACCGAGCGACTCTTTTGTCAGTCAACGCCGGCCGGCCGCCCGCCTCCGCCGCGCACGACGGGCAGATGAATTCGGCTTAAACACTCCTTATGCTTCCTCTTTTATTCAGAAAAAAATACTACAGCTACTTAGTACTTTTAGGAAGCTGTAGATATCGTGCCAAGCCAATAGCTTGTACTACCCCCTAGGAATAAAATCAGAAAGCAGACGAAACATCGCGCGAAACCGGAAATATCCGGCAAGGCCCATTCACAATGCAAACACAAACATAAGCATAACACATAGACATAGACATTAACATAAGCGAAGAGTTGGCGTATTCACAATGTCGAACATAAACATAGGCAAAATAAGAGTTTCTATTGGCTATGAGACATCCTAGTTTACTATTGGTTGGATATGAGAATCGATTTCGAGATATCGACTGTGTCCATGAACCATGGATTCGATTTAAACCAATGCGAGAGACAAATAAGACTGTGAGATGTATGAGTTCTTTGTGACTAGTGCGAATAAAGTTGTGTATCATGAACATAAATACTGAAATCGCGTCACAATTTATGCTGATGCAAGCCAGCGTTGCAGTGTTGCTTGGTGCAGTTCACCAAAGAAGGAGGCGGCAGAAAAGGCGCTGGTGGATTCACCCCTTGAACCAGAGGAGACTCCAGCAGGGGGATTTTAATAACCTCCTGCGTGAAATGCGGCAAGAGGATCCCCATCAGTTCTTTATGTACACAAGAATGACACCCGAACAGTTCAACTTTTTATTAAATTTAGGGGCCCCTTTCTTGAAAAAAAAAATAGTATCCGGACATCGATGCCAATATCCTTGCGTCTGGCTGTTACATTAAGATTTTCGGCCATGGTGATTCCATACCGTCATTGGCATGGAATTATAGAATTGGAAAGAGCACATGTTGTACATAATTCAATGAAACAACATGTGCTATTTAGAAAGCTCTCCATGAGAAGTACGTCAAAGTTCCTACACAAGAGGACTATGAAAAAACGGCACATGATTTTAGAGACTTGTGGGATATGTCTAATTGCATTGGTGCCATAGATGGCAAACATATTGTAATTCAATGTCCTCACAACTCAGGATCACAGTTCTTCAATTACAAGAAGGACTTCAGCATAGTTCTGATGGCAGTGAGTGATGCAAATTATTGCTTCACACATGTGAACATTGGTGCATTTGGAGCAGAAAGTGATGGAGGTATATTTAGGCGGTCAGAAATTGGACAGAGACTTTACAGTGGTATGCTCCCTTTGCCACCTCCTACCCCACTTCCACATTCCGAAGTAGTGGTACCTCATTATTTAGTTGAAGATGAAGCTTTTCGTCTAGAGAAAAACCTAATGAGGCCATTTTCAAGAGCCAGCTTAAATAGAACCGAAAATAAAGTTTTCAATTATCGCCTTGCCCGAGCAAGGAGAACCTCCACAGCTAAGACTTGGGGCACGTAATGCTACACTTGAAGCCACAGAAGTGCGTGAGGCTTTACGTAAATTCTTTGTTTCACCAGAAGGTTGTATTGAAAAACAGGAGTACTACATGAAGAAGTTAGGTGCACTGTAAACAGAAACCAATATATAAAAGCAAAATAAAACAATTTCTTGCCTAATTATATCTTTCATTTATTGCATTGCTCTCCTCCTAGCATTTAATAACAATGAAGTTATTGATTCCATTGCTTCCAATTTATCATTTTCTGGCAGCAGAACTAGAGTGTCCTCCACAAAGTTGGAGAACGACCTTTCCATACTGTGGGCTTTTTTTTCTAACATTTCCGTGAAGCTGGACGTGGCGTTTGCCACTAACCGCAGCTGTTCGGAAATATTGAGGTCGTCACTTGCCCTTCGGCACCTCTTTTTGGTGGCCTGAATTGCAGGTTGCTCCTCTTCTGCTTCAGGCTCAGGCTCCTCAACGATGCTTTCAAAAGCATCAAAGCTTGCTAGGGACATGACCTCGGTCCCAGGGAGAGCCATGTCCCCAGCAGATGAGGTTGATGTACTTGCATCAGGATGCACTGTAGATAGATAGATATTTATTAATTCTGCAGGTAGATTTATACAACCTGGTGGCAGAACACTACAATTTACAGATTATATAGGATTATTAATACAATGTAACTTTAAATTATTTTGACACAATAATAATAATAATAATAATAATAATAATAATAATAATAATAATAATAATAATACCAGGATCATCTGACAGGAAGTTGCTGTAGGTCTTCCTCGGTCGTATATGGTAGTCCAGGAACGCCATGTATTTGACCACCGGCCAGACCACCTTCTTCGAAGATCCTGAGCCACTCCTGGTACCAGTCTCCAGGTTTTTCCCCCGAGAATACCTCTCCTGGAGAGATTTAAATCTCGTCTGGCAAGTTGTAACTAAAAAAGGGGGGGATATTGAAATTAATTCTAACATACCATCTCATGATTCAAATCACTGAATAATTATTGCATGTTATTACTAGTGTGATTCATAACCCCATAGGAAATACTTTCAACACCAAAAAAGTATCTCTAGGGAGAATGTGATTTTGGATAGGGAGATTTCTTGAAATTGCATTCTCATACACTTAACAATTCCAAGGAATGATACAAATCATATCACCAGACTCAGAGTAGCAATAATTTTACAATAATGAATTTTAAAATTGTCTTCCCTTAATTTTACTTAAATAATGTTTTATACTAACAAATCTATATATTTTTATGTATGTAATTGTTTCAAACAAAATCACTATTTTTATTTTTAGTTACATTTTCTAAAATTATTTTTATAGAAAAATGGCTTTGTTTCGGAGAAGAGTATTTTACTGTGTAATTTTGCAAAAGGACTGATTTGGGCTTTATGCAATTTATATTTCTCAATATTTGAGGTGCACTATTATCATAAAAATACAAAATATATTCCAACTATACATTTTCTAAATATCACACCGATTATTACAAACATGTATGTAGCAAAAATGTATATAACTATGTACTTACCACCACTATTCTGACTTGATGCTATTTGCCGCCATATACTATCTTTGTGCTCAGTGTCTTTATAAAATGTATTTCTCTTATCATACAAAACTGGGTTCTTCTGTAACCTGCTGCACAAAACTTCATCAAACGAACTCATACTCGAAACAGATAAAACTAAACTATTCCTAATTTATGAATAAAAAAATGAAATTTATGAATGAAAATAAAACTAAATGAATACAAAACCCTAACTACTAAAATATCCTAAGCTAAAAACGCGACAAAACTGACAAAACCAACAAATACGACAAACAAGCACGCAGAACACGAATAAACCAAACTATTCCTAATTTATGAATAAAAAATGAAATTTATGAATGAAAAAAAAATAAATGAATTTTAATAAAGTAAAAATAATAACAAACCGAAACTACTATAATATCCTCAACTAAAAACGCGACAAAACTGACAAAACCAACAAATACAACAAACACAACCACGCAGCACACGAATCGATTCGAATAGTTCGCCTATCGACTTCGATACTCGATTTTGAGTTAACGAACGAATTGGTTCATTCCTTATGTCTGAGATAAGCATAAGCACAGAAGCTTGCAAGATCTTAAGTTAACGTCTTACGTGTTATGCTTATGCGAACGCATTGTGAATGAGTCCACTTGTAGACGTAGTCCTAACTTTTATGTTAACGCCATGCTTATGCTTATGTTTGCATTGTGAATGGGTCTTTAGCGCTCATGGCACGACCGACCCGCGCCGGATATATCCGGCATTAGCCCTGGTGGCACAAAAGTCTTGCACCGGATATATCCGGTATTAGCGCTGAAAGGGCTAGTTTATGTTCTTTATGAGCTAGACCACATTCCAAGTCGTCTATCCTTTTCAATATTCCAAGTCGTCTATCCTTTGTTCTTGCATAGGTGGTCATCATTGGATTCCGTTTATTATCATTGAGTGACCCAGTAACAGAATTCTCCCCTGGCCGCTCCGATCGCTCCACAGGGAAAGTTTAGTAATGGGACTGCCATTTCACTGCTTCCAAACAAGCAAGATTTGTTTAAGGTTTTCTCTTCTAGACAGATTGCCTCCTCTACACTGTGAAAGCTCTACCTATTCACTATTCTCTGAAAAGCCTACAGCGGGTCACTCAAGTAACCTAGTAGTATTACTTGACCTGTGACTTGTTATGACAATGACACGCCAAAAATTAGGAATGGTTTTATATAACCTAACTGCCCTACAGGAGTGGATTCGTCTTTTAACCTGCTTTTTTGTAATAAAAGAAACATAGGCAAGTTAATATTTTAACTATGAAAAAAGTTCTAGATATATTCTGTTAAATACTTGAGTACAATTTTATCTAGCATTTACACATTGCATCGAAAAATTATCTCTCTTGCTCTACCTTTAGCAATTACGAGATTACCAAACAACTGCAGTTGCGTTTTAACACTTGCATAAACACTTTACATAAAATTATATTACCCTTCACTTCACAAAAAAACACAATAAAATAACTGTACACAAGACAATACATGGAAACACAAAATACTGAAAAAGAATCACATACCAAAATACCCTTTACCTTCAAAGAAATTGTCACCTGAATAATGAATGAAATATGTACAAGACGTTTCACTTTCACGTAGATTATTAGCAAAAAATATTGTTATGCAATGAACGTACAATCAATAATAAATCTTTTACTAATTATTGGTTTTGAACAATTTGAAAAGGATTAAACAATAAATTGAAAACACACACTAAAAGAACAAATATTATCGTTAATAGAAAAATGAAAAAATAGGTTGTTACAATTCTTTACATGAATTAGCTATCTGGCTTCCTTTTACACTGCAATATTGTAAAAGATTACGTTTAAATGATTTTAATATAATTACTCGACTATCTACGTCTGTAAGTGAGGTGAATTCTATCTCTGTATAATAATTCTCGCTTCTTTAAACTTTTTTTTTTTTTTTAGAATTCCTAGTGAAGTTTTCTAACTCACAAAACGTCGTCTCGAAGAAATATTTCCACAGCT
>CAXIVR010000001.1:171233188-171375688 GCA_964035755.1 Teleogryllus oceanicus | reverse complement strand
TTACATCATCTTTGTGATTGCCGTTACAATTTTCGCGCATTTTTTTTTTTTTTTTTTTTTTTTTTTTTTGACACTGCATAGAAAAGTGATTCCCGGCACAAAAAGCACAATTGATTAGGTAGAAACAATTGGTTTTTGTATGTCCGTAGTTCAAATACCGTCGACATTGAATGGGACTATTCTGTTTGTTTTTTTCGCTTCTCCGTTATCACTCGATGTTTGCATGTTTGGTTTATTTGTAAAATAGTTTCGAGGGTTCCTGCGCCGTTAAATTCGGCTGCAACTACTGGTACTGGTGTTCCTTCTTGATTCCAACATCATCCATTGATTCCAACATCAGGTCCCTGTGACATGTGAATGGCCCACATGCATGGCAATTGCACGATTCGACCAACCAGTCTCATGATGTCCCGCAGTGCGACCTCTGTCAAATGGAGTCAGTTGGTGGATACGCTGTCGAACGCGTCAGCGCCGCATCGCAGGTGTTTTGTACTGTACGTAAACGTCGTTCTTCAGTGTCTGACTCACAGCAGTTCACTGATAACTGCGCAACGACAGGGCAGTGACCTCAAAAATGCACTGTGGTGTGTGTTCTGTACATTAAAGATGCGTGTGAATCTAATCATTTACTTACACATCAATTTATAATAGACTTTTCCCCCATAAATTATTTTAAAAAAAGTAGATCTTTAAATAAGGTCACGTAAATTTTTGGAAAACGAGTAATTTTTGCGTAATTTTCCTTCAAGTAAAGGCAATTTTGAAATATTTTTCCCAAAACCAGCTCCAATTTTTTTCTTTGTTTTTTCTTCAATAAACCAAATTGCATGTATAAAATGGCGAAAGGGCTGTTTTCGGGGAACTTTGCTTTTTCGAAAATTATAATAAATTATTGTTTAAATAACTATAATATTGATTTACATTAATTTTTCTGAGTAATTTTCTTTTTTTTTTTTGCGTCTCGTATTTAATAGATATTTTGAATGTAACAGTCCACCAGCCAAGATCGGGCAACGCTCCATCAGCAATTCGTCTTTCTACGATCATCACGATAGACTGAAAAAATATGTATAGTTTCATTTAAAGAAACAAAGTTACCTCCAATAACTCGTAAAATACAAGTGAAAAAATGTAAATGAATACACGTATCAATTAGCCCCATTCCCTCATACGCTTTCGTGAAAACAGCATTACAATAACTTCAACCGTTGAAAGGTTAGAGGAAGTGCAAAAGTTACGTGACTCATCCTGTATATGTCCCCGGAGGAAACGCCAAAATTTCGAAAATAAACTCTTAAGATAATTTTAAGCATTCGGATTTTTAGTAGTATAACCGAAATATTACTTCAATAATACTACAGAAGAGTAAAATTTAAGAAGAATAAGAAGATTACATTATTTGGCATTATTTAAAGCCCGTATACTCATAAGTACATAAGAAAGAATTGGATTTTTAAAAAAATCTTGTCGTTTTTTAAAATATTTAAAAAATAATTAAATATTTATTATTAAATTATTAAAAAAATTGAAAAAATTAAAAAAATTAATATTTAGTATTACACGCACTATAGCACGAAAACTACTAAAATTTTCAAATAAACCTACCTGACCTTAATTAAAGAACTATTTATGAACAACAAATTTCATTTGAAGGAAAAATCTGTCTTCCATTCTGTAGTTGTAGGAAGACGCCTAACAAAAATCATATTTCTGCAATTTTCAAAATTTCAGTTAACCGTGTAAATCGGGCATATGCCACCTTAAATGTGTATTTTACTCTATTATTACGAGAAATGTAAAGAAAAAATTTGGAGCCGTTCTTGAGAAATATTTAAACCGTATGGGGGGCTTCGTATAAAGTACCTTCAAATATTAAAGAATGTCTTTCAAAATTTCAAAGCTTCAACTAAAGCAAGATTGACTGGCGATTTTTCCATTTGAAAAAGATTGTACGCAGAGTTTAAGCGCTAGTAGTGTTCACTGGAGGACGGACAGACGCACAGCCGACAGACGCCAGACCGAAGAAGACGCGCGATCGACAGACGCGCTGACCGACAGACGCGCTGACCGACAGACGCGCTGACCGACAGACGGACAGACGGACAGACGGACAGACGGACAGACGGACAGACGGACAGACGGACAGACGGACGGACAGACGGACGGACGGCTGACCGACAGACGGCGACGCAGACGGACAGACGACGACGGACAACGGACAGACGGACAGACGGACAGACGGACAGAGGACAGACGGACAGACGGACAGACGGACAGACGGACAGACGGACAGACGGACGGACAGACGGACGGACAGACGGACGGACGGACGGACAGACGGACGGAGACGGATAGACGGACGGACGTACAAACGGACGGACGGACAGACGGACTGACGGATAGACGGACGGACGGACGGACGGTCAGACAGACAGACACACGGACGAACGTTTTGAAAAACATCAATTTTTCGGTATCAGGGGACCTCAAATCGTGTAGTTCCGTTGAAATCTCGAAATCGATTTTCTGCTGCATTACGTAACTTTCTCTACACTACATATATGTATACGATACTCCGTATATGTATACGAGAAATTAAAAAGCACTCAATTTACACAATTCGACTGTTTTTGTTTTAATGTTTCTTAATTAAGTTATGGGGTGGACCATAGTTAGTGGGACACCTCTGTGTGTGTGTGTTTGTGTGTGTGTCTGTGTGTGTGTCTGTGTGTGTCTGTGTGTGTGTCTGTGTGTGTCTGTATGTCTGTGTGTGTGTCTGTGTGTGTCTGTGTGTGTCTGTGTGTGTCTGTGTGTGTCTGTGTGTGTGTCTGTGTGTGTGTCTGTGTGTGTGTGGGGGGGTGAGGTATCGTAAAATGTCTACGTTCGTATGCATTTTAATAATATGAGGAGTGTAGAATATTCATGGACTAGTACGAAAAATATCATCTACGAACATCCGGTAACTTTGCCTAAATTTGTTACATTGTTGTGTGTTGGCATCCGAAATGATTTGGAAAAGTGCGTTGGAGAATAATTTAAGGAAGAATTGAGAAATACAATTGTTTTTAAAACTGCATGTGGCATTTAGACCGTGATGAATTCATCAAATTTCACATGTTGTTTGTCGATTTTCGTTAGGACTCAATGTAACCATTGGTTAGCTGTTTCCGGGTTGTTCCTGGGCGCATAAACTGCTAAGATCATTAGTCACATAAGTGAAGTGTGTGATTTTCCTCGGGAGTAGGCGGTGATCTTCCCCCGCAGGACGGCGAGACCCGACTCCGACCTATCGTCGGCAGGCGGGGATTTCCCCAACCAGGTGGCTGCCACCATCGGCGCACCACCAGCGGGACACGTTCTAAGCTCCTCGACCGGTCCCTCGGCATGTGAGGTAGTGTATGGTGTGGATGGCAAATGAACTTTAATTATATGCGGAACGTTCTATTTATACACCGATGGTAATAATATAGTGGAAATTAGTGAATTTCATGGACACGTGGTCATTACGAGCGTGGGTAATTCAGGCAAATCTGTCTGGTCGCGCGTAGGACAGAATAAGTAGCGGAACGGTATCGAACCTCGTAACGGTTAGTTATGAGGTATCAACTGAGTGAGAGTGAGGTATTTCGTAATGTTTCCTTGAATGTTCTGCTGCAGAGGTAATTTAATGGGATAGCGTTCCCTCACTAAGTTTAACACCTGATGATGTAACAAAACGAGTTACGAAACGTGCAATTCCTGAAATAAATGATTGTCATAAAAAACTTTGGATACTTTTGGTACTTTGGATACTTTGTAGAGATTGTTAATAGTTTCTTGTTGTTTTGGATTGTGTACATATTAGGATGTAATTAAATGTTAGGAATAGTATGGGTAGACTTTTATGAAATCTTTCGTGTGGAAAGTACTATTAATAAATATAGTACATGATTCATTCATGTTTCAGTAGAATTTACAGAGGTAAAGAAGATTCTCAAAGTAAAAGATTTTTTTGTATACGACTATTGTATAGTATGTCCTTTTCTATTGCAAGAAATTGTTCATAAAAGGGCATTTTAAGGTACAAATGATGACGTATTCGACTTTTACGGCACGAATGAATGCGTCATCAATCACGTCATAGTTGCGTCACAACTCACATTTGAAATTGAAAAACGCTGTGGAATTCTATGGACAGTTCACAGAGCAACCAGACAGCTTTTATTTAGTCTTAGATACAAATAAAGCAGTTAAATACAGAATTATATTATTATTGCATATTAATATTAATGAAGGGTTGTTTGGTTTTTGAAATACAAAGGGACGGAACCAGATACAGTAGGAAGTTTGTGCACCCTCGAAACTTAAAGCACTATCGATTTTCTGCTCATGCGCAGTACAAGTTTTGCATCACTTTAGTGCATCTGCGCATGAGCAGATGATCGATAGTGCTATGGCGTGCACAAACTCTGTATTCAAAGTTTTAGTTGATGTATCTGCTACGTTATTTTCGTCATTTGACGAAATGCTTCTAGCTATCTAATCTAAACAACATTTGAAATCGTCATCTTCCATGACGCTTGAAGCGTGTAATATCATTACCATTGTCAGCTAACATCGTATCCGATGTTCTCGTGAATGAATATCCAGAATATTTTTCATGATTTGGAAGTTGAAGGTATTCGGCAATGAGTTAAGGAATTTTTCCAAACGTGTTAATCCTAATGGTGTTACAACTGTATTTACCTTTGTTATAAAACAAGAAATGTTCAATATGTCTTTAAAGTGGTAAAGTCTTTAAAGTTCTTAATGTATTTTTTGTAGAAATCTACACACAGTGAAAGCAAAAAGTATTCGTAATCTGAATGTTGTAAAACAAAAAAGGCCTGCATTTCCCAAATGTAATATATTTGCATAAAAATACCCATCACAGTGTAAGATTGCTCAAATATTTATTTATAAATAACAAATTAGTAATAGACAGAGAAGTACAAACTGAGTCATTTGTTAATAACAAAATTATCTTGCAGAAATGAAGCACAAAATGTATTTGTACAAATGATAGTTTTCATAAAATATTAATTTAAAATAAAGTTTTTCTGCCCAATCTAACATTTAGTGGGATAAC
Organism: Teleogryllus oceanicus; assembly: GCA_964035755.1. Classification (NCBI taxonomy): domain Eukaryota; kingdom Metazoa; phylum Arthropoda; class Insecta; order Orthoptera; family Gryllidae; genus Teleogryllus; species Teleogryllus oceanicus. Next base: position 171,370,581 of record CAXIVR010000001.1, on the reverse strand, counting down.
TACTGGATTTTATTATTGTTTCCTATCCTCGTGGCATAGAACTGACCACATTCGATGTCACATTGCCCGAAATATAATTCCATTCCTCCAATAGAACTGTTTTAGTGTCTGCTTACTAGAAATATGCATCGTTTGAAGCCTTTTTTCCAGATAATCTCAAATATTTTCTTTGGGGTTGATGTCTGGTGAATGAGGAGGAGTCTGGAGGAAGGATCGGATGTAGTATGGCCATCCAATGGCGAGTATTTATGGCGGTACGTTTAGGATCATTATCCTGCATAAATATAAAATCATCACTAATTCCCAGTTTTTCAACACTAGGCTTTACATGAGCCTTAAGTATATCTATATATTGTTTGTGATCCATTGTTTCCTCTATAAATTGCAAGGGTCCTACTCCTGCAGCGCTCATAAACCCCCATTCTAAAACACTGCCACCGCCGTGCTCCACTGTGGGACGAAGATTCCTTTATTAAGTTCGTTTCTTCTTCCCCAAACATAACTTCTTCCATTGATTGGAAATTTTAAATTTACTTTCATCTGTAAAAAGTATATTTTCGCAGAATCCTTTGGGTCGATTGAAGCGAGTTTTAGCGAACAAAAATCTTTTCTTCGTATTTGCTTTATTTATGAAGTACTTTCTGCAAGCTACTCTACCATGATATTCTTTACTTCTCAGATAGTTGCGAACGGTACTGACACATACATTTAATCTAAGATATTATTTAATACCAGCGGTAATTTTTGGGGCACTGATATGAGGATTTTATTTTATTTTTCTTACAATTGCTCTGCCACTGCACTCACCAATTTTTCTTGACCGCCCGTTTCTTGATGAATTTTCATATGATTTTCTTTCTCCAAACCTGTCGATTGCACAGTGGACAGTGGATCGAGGTCTGGTCATAATTTCCGAAATTTCACACAATATTTTGCACGATTATGTTACCTAATTATTATAACTCGCCCTTCTTTTCTAGTTTCTCTGCCTTTGCGACCCATCTTGATAGACACGGCGCTTAACGGACAGTGGAAATAGAAAATCTGTTCACTACAATAATACGTTGATGACCTTGAACCGGAGCAGAGTCGCTTTAACTCGCCGTTAGTCTACCAACACAATGGAAGCAATAGTGTGAGACGATTGTACGAATACTTTTTGTGCCGTTACTTTTACTGGAATTTACGAGTTTTAGATGTGATGGTGGTTGGGAGTGACAGTTGTAAATTTTATTAAGTTGAATCTATCAAGTAATATATTTTTATTACTGTGAGACATAATATTTCATTATTACAGAAATAAAGATAAAAATTTATCTAAACTATTTTCGTAAATTGGAATGTACGAATACTTTATATAAGAAATACTAAGAGAATCTTTCATCGGAAATAACGATAAATATTCTGGGTTTGTTAGTTTTAGTTTTTTAACATTTTAATAAAACAAACAGAGCTTTCTTCAGAGAGATCGTTGGTGCACATATTATACAACTCCCCCGTTTACAAGCACCAAAAATGCCGAAAATCTCAACGACCTACGAAACAAATGAGCACAAAATATGTTCCAACAATTAATAAATATTTCAAATAATTTTCGTATCTTCATCCAAAGTTATTATTCAATATTCGAAAATATTTGCGTACCTCATCAAGAGATACTTCTTATCAGCAACTTCTACTGAAATTTTTTTCACATCAGCTTGGGAAAAATCCATAAACTTTTTCTTTTTCATAACCGATATTAGTACAATAGTTGATCTTTATTATAAGCAGAAATGCCAATATCATCTTTATCGTTTAGCATTGCCTTTAATTTTGAGTTACTGCACTATAAACGTTGATGTTTTACGCACTGTTGACTTCAACGTAATAAAAATTAGAAAAGTAGAGCATCTATAAAACACGATTAGTTATAAAGCATTGAAGGCTTTCACGGCCGGAGCCAAAATATATTCATGTTTTCTTCCGGGCTGGTGGGCCGTGGTCCAATTGGCTTTGAACTGCCAAACGTTTAGTTATGTCAAAAAAGTATGAGATAGTTACCAACTCCGATATATACTCGTACCCCCATAAAAAGTCGTGATCCCATGGAACACGTAAACCTCGTTTAAAAGGCGTAGGACGTATCGCTTCCCATTATTTGCGATTATAATGTGTGTTGCAATAATCTTTTTTTTTTCTATGTCCTAACCTGCAAACTACTATTTTTCTTTTGACATCTGTTCGATATAGGACTGTAGTGAAATTCTCTATTCACCAGTATCACACAAGGTTTTGTGTCGATGATAACAATAATAACATAATTAATAATAACAAAAATAAGATAACTAACATAATATAAAATAAAAATAACATAATAAATAAAATAATAACAATAATTAATCACTAAAATAAAAATATATTCCAAAAATATACATAGTAAAAATAGTAAATAAAAGTAAAACTCTACATCACTACTCAGTTTACTTCAGCATACGTTCAAAATGTCCACTATCTGCAGAAAAACAATATGCTGACGTATTGGAGAAGACTTAACTGCAAGCAATGTTTCCTTATTAACGTCGGAAAATGCAACTACAATGCGTCTAGGCATATCTTCTGATATCGTTGTAGACTCTTCGTACATGCGGTTTTTAAGAAAACTCGAAAGAAAAAAAATTAGTGGTCTCAAGTCTCGGGAACGCGCATGCCAGCTCTTACTCAGTACCGCCAGGTTCTATCGAACGTTCCGGAAACTTAATTTTCATGAAGTTAGTCGCCACGTTTGAGTAGGATAACCGTCATGTTGAAAACACATATTGATACCGTTTTGCAACTTTACAGTTTCTAAAAGTGTTATTAGAATTTTAAATTGAATTCTCCTCCATTTAAAGTATTTTCAAGAAAAATTGATCCCATAAATTTATTCCACACCATACATTCACTCTCGATTGGCTCTGGTGCTCTTCACGCCGGAGCCACTATGAATTCTCCAGTGTCCAGAAATGCATGTTTCTTAAATTCACGTTGGCATGGCTAGTGAATGTTGCTTCATCAGTAAATAATGTCGTTCTCAAAACGTGCTGTCCTCTCTTATCTGACTCTAAGCAAATCTACAAAACGCCACGCCTTTTTCAAAATCTTGACCTTCCCGATCTTGATGAAGGCTAACGTGATAAGGGTGGAATTTGTAGTGGTATAGAATGCGAATCTCACTGGATTGGCAGAAACCTACGTCTCTGGCAGTATGTCGAGAACTTATGTATGGATGAAGTGATGTCATTATCAGGACCGCGATTTCGCTTTCTTCATTCGTATTCTAATTTTCTAATTTTATATTTTTCTTGTACCAGAAAACTGATGATGATGGCTAAGCCATCGAAAGCTGCTATTTGTGAAATAAATACTATTGTTGACAATGACAACGCCTTCAATCATTTCAATTATGTAAATGTCAACTACAACTCACCACTGAATCAGTATTAGATTTGTTTTGATTTTTTATGTAAAAGAAAATATATTCCTTTTCTTTCTGATGTTGCCCTACTTTGGTCATATTCAGTTATATAACAATTCTTTTTTATTATAAATATTATTGTTTTGTCGGCTAATGTTTAATAATATTTAATATCCAACATATCCTGACAAACGGTATTCAACATGCGACTGATCTATATGAACCTGATATAAATGAAATAATTTTGATTGATTGACACTCACTACCAATAATCAACCTTATTTCAAATAAACAAAAAAAAACATTTACACACTTATTAACTTGAAAGACATATCAAGTTCATTTATATGAATTTGTATCGTTTTTATAATGGTTGCGTGTGCAATTTCAATTAAATTGTTATTTTTGGATGATTAAATTCTGTATCTTCTGTCTCTACAGTTCTTTACTGCTTACGCCAAAATTCTTCGCCCACTCTTGATAGCTTCTCGGATGATCCGGATCGTAGGAAAATGTCCAAAGTTCTGTGGTGTATTCTATCTTCCGTCGTCTAATTACACTAGGAACAAGGTTTTTACCTCCAGGAAGGTAGAGTGCGCAACATACTCAATTGTATTCGTAGATTACGAATATCACTATAAAAACGTCATATCGTGTCACCGTTTTTAAATATACCTTGTCTTTATACCGTATCATAGGGAATTTTGCTATTAATGCAAATACATTTAAACTGCATATGTAAGATATGTAGAATCAATACGCAAAAAATCTATTTAAAAATAAAGTATTTGTTCAATTCATCTATGCCACTTCATGAGATATCAACAAAGTTTGGCTTTCGTGTTTGTTTTTACCTTCTGAATTCAAAGATTAGTCTTTATTCTCGCGTCTGGAAGTCGTGCTCAATTACGAGTAGGTCTTGGTGGTCTTAGTAGGTCTTAGTGGATGTTTTGAAAACAAGTCACGTGCACCATTATATTTCCTACTGCTATCTGTCACCGAAAGGAATTATTTTAGCCCCTTACACTATCGCAAGTATACAAATATGCAACTGTTGGGCAGATTCTGAGTCAGTCGGTGTCATGCGGAGCCGTACCCACAGTGCGCGTGAATTTCGTGTCCGGTTTGCGGGTATCTCAAATACATTTATACATTACTGTTCTGTGTTGTTTTTTAGTGAATTTCGCCTCATGATCTATAGATCTGAATCGGTTCGATAAAATACAAATCGTCATTTCACATCGAAAGTGTGCGAATCAACCCGATAACTTCTGTTACGTTTGTGGAAGATTTACACCCAAACTCCAGAGGAAAAAATATATGAAATTATAAAACTTTCGTATTCTTTATACTTTGGCTGACCGTGTTTGTGATCAGGACAAAACATGGGCTACTCACCAGTGTTGTGTCGCCTGTTCAATAAACCTTAGGTTGTAGTTGTATGGAAAACTGAAATCATTGTCATTCGCTCTACCAATGTTGTGGAGAATACCTACAAATCATTTTAATGTCTGCATACTGCGAGAATATGCGTATTCCATTTTTAACTTGTTCTTATCTCATATGAAGCATGCTCACAAGATTTTGTAGTAATATAACCCGAGTGACAAAGCGGAAAATGGTATTGGATTTTGTTTATTTCAAATACTAAACATGTTCATATCTTTTGAACATTGCGTGATAGAAACTTTTTATAATGGTTTTGAAAAGAGCGTGATCGTTTCCATTGCAATCGCCTACTTTCATCCTGGAGATATGAAAAAATGATTTTTGTTCCCTAGTGTTATCTACTTCACATCTATCATCTAAGCGATATTGTCGGAGGAATATTACTGAATAGCAGTAACAAGTAGTACCATCTAATTCTTAAATAAGTTCATTGAATGATGACTGATTAGCATATTCATATAAATTACACTTCCCTATCAATTTACTTCGGATGGGTGCCTCGAGTCGTTACTTCCTAACATGTAGGAATTAATTCTTTTGTAATTATAATGGATAATGAGCTCATCACGAATCTAAATATATTCCACAAATCGGGTTCCTCCTCTACTATTCGAATATGAAATTTATGACATTATTATTATTTTTTTTTTTTTTTTTGCTCGCGAATAGGCCATCATGGACCACGCAGGACACGCACTTGCACGGGCTCAGTATCATTTTATCACGTTGCAAGTCTTGCATGTAACTAATTACGGGGATCAGCATTAGGCTGAATCCGATTTTTATACCCCCAGGGTTGTCAGTCCTGGGTAATGGAAGATGAAATGATGATGATAATGAAGGATGAATGGACGGCACACACAAACAGACATTCACAAACACACCCATGCCCGAGGCGGGACTCGAACCCGCGATCCTTCCGTCCGAGATCGCCACGGCACTACTGCCTTAGCGGTCTCGGCTATCCGGACCGGCTATGACATTATTATTATTATTATTATTATTATTATTATTATTATTATTATTATTATTATTATTATTATTATTATTATTATTATTATTATTATTATTATTATTATGTTTAACGTCATTCTTGTATGTTTTCACAATGGAAATGAACAATATCATTCCCCTCCTAAACTTGATATGGGATCCTTCCTAATTAATCACGACCACATCTACTAATGCGATTCCATCTAACACGAAGACCAGAGCATACGTATCTGTGATCCGTTCGCCTCGACGGACTCGACGTTAAGGGGATATTTTCTGTCGTCTGACTATGACTACATCGTCTGTGTACGTAATTTTTCCTTCTGCAATGGGCTTTGCCTTTCCATCTATCCGAATTGTGGTGTAAGAAAATAAATGCATTTATATTTTCCACGACTGTTGTTTATTTCGTTACCATAGCAATTCGTTAATCTCGCCCACATTATCATTCTACATTTACAAATAAATAGTAAAGAAAGTTTTATTGAATATTTATATTAATGTGTGTGGGGGAAGGTCTTTTGGCTTATCAATTACGCAAAAATACTCATATTTTCGAAAAATTTAACATGATCTTTTTTGAATACCTGTTTTTAATGAAAACATTTCATTAAGAATAATGTCTTCAGAATTGTAGTTGTAGGAAGACTAAGAAAAATTTTGAGTTTTTGCAATTTTCGAAAAATTAGGGATTTTACCTCTTCATTGGTAAAGTTGGTTCTCACAGATCCAAGGGAATATTTTTGTTGCTTTAATTGATGTTTGGATGACTGTTATGCCACCTACCGCTGTCTACCTTTCAATGAAAGTCTCCCCTTCCTCTACAGCTAATTGGTTATTTTTTCATTCTTGATAAGCCGTTACTTGTGATAGTTTTGTTTGCTTCGGGCCTGGGAGATCCTACCTTACCGACCTAGAGACTGTTTTTAGTTTGCGATTCTCTATGTATGTATGTATTTCGACGTGCTCAATCCGAATCTGAAGCTATAATTTCGCCACCCCGTTCCATTTTTTTAAATCGCGAAAAAACGTGAAATTGTATTTTTTTGTTTTCGGGCTTTGTTGTCAGGCCCAAAGCCTTGACACATGTTTCACTGTGTATGTCGACGCGCAGAATCTGAAACTGAAGCCAGAATTGCGCCATCACCCTCCAGTTTTTTTAAATCGCAAAATAAACACCCTCAAATTTACAATCTACAATTTCATTGTGTTTTTTCGCGATTTAAAAGTTTGGAAGGTGGTGACGAAATTCTGGCTTCAGATTCGGAATTAGCGCCTTGACATACATATAGAAAAACGTGTCCAATTTGGGTGTCTGACAACAGTCCCCGAAAACAAAAAACAAAAATTTCACGGTGTTTTTTTCCCGATTGAAAAAAAATGAAGGGTGGTGGCTGAATTCTGGCTATAGATTGGGATTCGCTGTTTCTACATACTTAAAGACACATTAAAAACTTGAATCTGATTGTCTGGATTACCTCCCATAAATTCGCTAACTTACATTCCTTAAGGAACCACTTCTCCTTGAAGAATGAGTTCAGTAAAATTCTCTTCCATCTTGATTAATATGGGGTCTTTGGACCCTATATACATTTCTCCAGGTTGTAGGCAGGACTATCTTATGATAGGTATACGGAGTCTCGAAGCTTCTTAATCCTCCTATCTAATACTTCTGTAGGGTATATTTCTAAATCGTAACCTTGTATATCCTGAAGCCCCAATTAAGGCTTCTCATTGGTCAGAATCTCGGAGGCATTCTAAATAGTTAGAAATGTGTTCACTAGGAGTTGCTAGGGCAATCGTGTGAGTTGAATGAAACATTAAAGAACGATTCTTTGAGTAATGTCACGACCCCCTCAGCAAAATACATTTCATTTATTTGTGAGGAGAAAATACGAATAATGTTGAATTATGTCTTATTAAGTATTATCCCTTAAGTAGGCACGCGAGCAATACGTAAATGGGCGCGCGGCTCTATAGTACAGCGTACTCTACAGTACGCCATTTCATTTGCTTGATTAGAGCAACTAAAATGTAACTAAATACTTTAAAATATCGTATTTATTACACTAAAATATTGTATTCGATCATTTGCTCATTACACAATTTTTGTAACAAAGTAAACATAAATGTATGCAAAAATAGTTGATAAATTTACAAGATTCCAGCCTGTCAGAAAGTCTCTTTTGCAGGATGTGCTTGTTCGTGTACAAGACGATTTCATCTAAAATGTCTATGAAAGTAATAAATGTAAGGAGTTCGTCTTTTACGTCATTAGCCACTTTTATTTATGCGGAGGGAATAATTTTCTTCAAAAGTATATTTTTTGTGTTCTAAAAAATTTGCTTTTCAATTGCGTGTTTTTCCCTTCTTTATTTCTTGCAATTGTTCTTGCAGCAGATCGACTGTGTTTGAAAATGATTTTAGAAAATATTCTCCCTGTTTTCAATAACTATGGCTATCGCTAGTACTATTGTCGCGTGATGTGCATATGTCTTCTTCATATGTGCTGATCCGACATTTCTACATTTCCCGGTTCATAATCTGACGAGTCGTCGTCGATCTGATCTTCCAAATGTGATTCAGTCCCAAATTTTGTATCTAGATGAGCGCTACTAGTGCTACGAGAACTTTCTCTTGTAAAAATGAAAATTTTTAAATTACTTACATAACTAGGCGCGCGGCGTAGAGTACGCCTACATGCACGGGAAAAGTAAAAGAGCTCGCACACAGAGAATGCAGAGAAAAATACATACTGACTCACAATCGATAGACCAAGAACTGGCGTTAGGGGAATTAGGTGTCGGCATTTCCGGCTTATCGGAATTTTAGGAAAGAGAAGCTCAGAAATGTAGCGTGGCGTACTCTGTACGCCGCGCACCCATTTAAGGGTTAAATGACTGACTTAATGGATTACGGAACGATTTGCTGGGACCCTTAAAGTAATTTACAACGAGAAAATCTGAATAGAATACAGAAAAGAGCAGGTCATTTTACTTTCCACACAAATAGAAATAAAATAAAATGAAGTCATTAGAAATCGGGAGGGTTAAAATAAGACTTTGTGCCCTACATAAAACATATGCCAGTTATTCAGCATGGAAAGAAATGTCTAACCGACTTGGTATATCCATGACTTTAGTTAAGGGGATCACACGCACAAAATACAGTTGAGGGCTCAGAGAACAGATGTTGGAAAATTTTCCCCTTCTTACAGAAATATTACGGTCTGCAATCAATTGTCTGGGACAGTCTTTTAACCCTTTCCTCTAAGTATTCAAAGATAAAGTTCTTAATAATAGTTTATTTTATAAATTTATACCCTAGGCAGTTATATTTATTTCTGATTAACATTGTAGTGAATTTTTTTTTGGAAATTCTTTGAATACATTAATAATATTTAACACTACGTTTTAAGCATATTACTCTTTCGAATAACATAAAACTTTGAGGTGAATGTTGGCTGGGTGAATAGCACGGTGTAATAAATATTTCTTACAGACGTATTTCTTACACCGTCGTGAATAGTGAATGAAAAAAACCTGTGTGCTGCAAAGTACACTCGACTGAATCGAAACTCCCAACTCATGCCAACCCTTAACGAATTTTGATGCGCATACCTCGCAACTCCTAGTGTTTACCATGTCAACTACTTGGAACAACTAATATTCTGACCAATGGGAAGGCTTAATTTGGGGTTGTAAGATATATATGGTTGCGATTTAGAAATATGCTCCTGCAGGTTGCAAAAGTAGGGTTATTGAGGACGGGCTCATCGGTTTGCTACTTCATAATAGTGAGAGAAACCAAAAATATAGGAAAGAAATTAATGCGAAGGAACTTAGAGAAGCATTTGAATTCTCGAGCTAGTTTATTTAAAAAAGTTATCCCAAGGGTCAGGAACGAATGGAAGTGCGGAAAGGATATGTTCTTAAGAAAAGCAATAAATCTCCTTCGACTTTTTCTAGAATCTGTGATTTTTTTTAATAGCTGAAGACATCTGTAGTATTCTGAGCTAAATATTAAGTTTTATTCATATTAGCTTTATAGGAACTCACATTTCTAAATTCAAATCAACATCTTCTTGTTTTCAGAAAGCACGACTGGCACGAATACGCATTGCCAAAGCCTCATCAGGAGCAGCATTTGTTAGCAAAAAGAAAGCTGCCGAAGCGAGAATGGCAGCTCAAGAATCAGGTTTGGAAATCGATGATAACTATCATCAGGAAGACATATTTGAATTACAACACCACCACCTTCTGCGATGTCTTGAGAAAACAACAGTAAGTATTTTTTTTGAATTTCACTTTTTTTGTTGCCTTTTTTGAAAAGCGGCTTAATTTTAGCTGTTTTGAAAATGTCTGGAAACGTTCCAGTGCATAAAGATGCATTAAATATGTGAGTTAACGGGTGTATAATGGCATACGCACAAGTCCATACGCACAAAGAATCCGGTAATTCATCTAAACCGGACGAATATTTATTTTTTAGTTTACAGATTATTTTGAGAATTTTTTATTATACTCTTCCTTTCATGTCATAGTTTCTCACATTGATTTACTAATTTAATAGTAGACCTACTTAAGATTATTATTTAAATTAATGTTTAATATTTAAATTATTCAGAATGTTAAAATGATGTCTTTGGTCATTTCTTTGAGCAACACCAAACATTTTCTGGGAAGTTTTTAAATATTAGTTAGTAGTATTGAAAAATATTATTATTTGTCAGGTCTCTCCAAAAACTAAATGTTCATTCTCAAATTATTTATTTTCAAAATGTGTTTTTTCTGATCCAATTTAATGATAAAAAGAAAAACAAAATTTCTGAGCTGTTTTTGCTAAAAATCTCCATTTTGCTTCAACTAAAAGACACATATGTAAATTTCAAGTATGTGAAATTTATTAATGAGGTAGTAAAAGATTCTCGCTGCTAGATTTGAAATAAATTTGACTTTATATTTTTGTTGTAATGCACGCTTCTTTATACATATTAGATAATTTTGGCCACCCATTTTTTGACAAGCACTAATTTATACAAATTTTTGAAATAAAAACAATGAATCACATTATTATAATTCTTTAAGTTTTATTTTTTGTTAACCATAGTCTGTTGAGCGACGTTTTGAGGACATGAATATTTCCCCATGTTCAGGCTCCAAAGAATATAAGAGAAATTCTTTTAAAGAACATAAATAAAAACCTACTGATGTAAAGTAAGTGATACACTAGCACTCGATATAAAATAACATGTCAAGACAAATCATTTTGAAGAAAGATAATTAACACATTAAACTAACTGACTAAACAAATATAGACATCTGCCAGTGCAAAAGAACGTGTAGCAACAAAATTTGTGGGTTTCTCAATTCAGTCAAACCTCAAATGGAACGACCCTTCAAATGAATTAAACACAAAATTAAGTTCATTATGCCTCGCATTCAGAGTTCTTTCAAATTCAGTCAGCCTCCTTACTGTTCGTTATGTGTATTTTGCGAATGTTCATTCCCGCCTGAGATATGGCATAATATTCTGGGGAAACACATCCTATTGCTTTCAGACGTTTAGATTACAAAAAACAATTGTACGAATAATAAGCAAATCTCACCCATTTGATTCTTGTAAGCCCCTCTTTATTAAGCTAGAAAAATGACACACAAGGATATGAACATGCGGAGCTAATAGCGAGGTAACATTCCACGTAGTAAAAATATTCATCGGGTGTATCAACAGCTCACTACAAAAAAATTCACATACATGTACACCTCGGGAACATTATATTTCGCGTCGAAAATGCCTTTGCCCGAGAGGTTGATGGCGATGGACATCCCTGCCTGATAACTGCGCTATCTAGCGAGGTTTTTCAAAGCTACCTTCTCTGGATCGAACTATTAAGATTAAATTTATTTTATTGGAGACAGTATGATAGTTATTTATGTAATAAGTCCTTACAGACTAAACAGGATGTCCTACATACAAAGCTTTTGTTCATTCTAGTTATTCTAGTAACTCAAAATAAATATTTAACACTCAAGTGTTAAGAATTGGCATTACTTACGATATTCTGTAGCAAGGGTTGTTAGTACAGGGTTTGGTACCGTTTTTAAATAACAATCCCAGTGCGCGGAAGGACCAAAAGAACAAAAGGGGACAACTGGGAAAAAGCGGAGGAGGACGAAGAGGACAAGGGAACGAAATGAGACAAGGAGACAAACTGGACAAATGGGTCAAGAGGACAAATGGGACAAGGTGGACGTCGGAACAAAATGGGACAACGGGACACAATGAGCCAAGAGGGAAAACAGAAACGGGGACAAAGGGTTAAATGGGCCCCAAGAGATAAATGGGACAAGTAGAACTAATGAGACAAAAGGTACAAATAGGAATTAGAGACGAAGGGATAAAATGTGATAAAAAGGACAAGGGTGACAAGTGGGATAAGGGGGATAAGTGGACTATCGAGCGTTTTAGCGGCCGTTTCTATGCACTCTTAAGGCTAAATGTACCGACACTAGTTCAATTTGTCGCCACCACGTGGCAGTACCAAAATAAGCAAAATTTACTACTGTGCAAAATTTACTAGACACAACCAAACGGTCTCGTATCATCTGTAATAGTCGTATTTTGTAGGTAAATATATCTCGTTCACATATTTCCGTCTTCCTTCGAATACCATCAAAAAATTATTTGAGGCATTACTCAAAATTTCGTTTCCGATTTGAAAACTGATTTCAAAAAGAAAAATGAACTAATTGTGTAGATATCACCAATATTCCATGTCCTAACATCTTACATACATTTTACTTCTAAGATCTTCCGTTATCATTCCACTACCAGAAAGAATGAGCCGAGATTACGCACGAGCTCTTTTATCCTGCGACTCGATTTTTGATCTCAAAACGGCGTTTGTCACCTTGATAGATTTCACCAAGTAAAATCGCCGAAGCTAATTTTAAAACTGTTTTCGTACTTTCGGAAAAATTTGAAAAAGTGGTAAAATAGCACGCAGGCGAGATGCATCCTGAATCCAAGGCTGTAACAAACAGTGAAATCTAATATTAAGAATCATGACATGTGTCGGCTTACTTGATAAGTTATATTGATATAAAATGAATCTGTTACATTTATATAAACTTGAAGATGGGAATAAGTAATTCCTACTGCGTAATTTTGCTACAAACTACGTAAATGATAAATTAAAAGGATGTTGTATAAATCATTGTATTGTGACACATTTGTGTATTTTAATGCATTAAATTGTCATGAAAGCAATAAAACTGTAACCCTTAGAATCACCATACTAGAAGAGGAATAGTTTTATGAGGCGGATAAATTATGTTTTGTTATACTGTTATTAATTCGGCAACTTTTACATTTCTACATTAGATTAGAACTAGATTATTATTATATTATTATTATTTCTTTATTAGATCTAGATTAGATAAAATTTTTCTAAACATCGTACACGCTTGTCAGAAATATTTAATCGGGTAACAATTCAATTTATTACATTTAACATACTACTAGTAAAACGTGGTTTACAAGTCTCACTGATAAATCTCCTATTAGGGAATGTGAGTCAGAATGCAGAAGTCAGAATGCAATCGGTGATCCTCATTTAGTGTCGAGAATAGGGATGCAACATTGATGTTGATATTTTCAAAACAGAGATTTTGTATAGACACACGTAAAAAAATGAAATATTTATGAAACCCGATGTTTATTATCGATGTTTTAATCTTGATGAATTGTTTATGAATGAAAAGAATCGATAATAACAATTTTATAAAAGTTACAATATGAAATAATATTGCATTATACCACTGTCAGTTCATGTGTTCGAATAAAGGGAACACTGATTGTAACATCCCCATCCAGTAGACTATCTTCAGCCCAAGAAATCCCATTTTTCTGGCATTTCCTACGTATGTCCTCCCGTACCCGGAGAGGCGGTCAACGCAAGCACAGGGTCTCTCGCCCACCTTCCTGTACCCATTTGAGGAAGTTGTGACTCCGTGATATGACCCTGAGTGCTAGTTTTCAGGCTTAGTTTCGCTGTTATTCTTTTTACTATCTCCAGCCATTTTGTCTAAATCGAAATTATAAATTAACAATCGCGGCCAGTGTCGTTCAATTTTTCGGTATGGACCCACAAAACATGGATTCTGGCTACATCACATGATAGAGTATTTTTTTATAAATTTATCTACTGGATTTATCCACTTTCTGTTACCAGCACCATGTAATGTTTTTCTACCGATAATTCGCCGTTTTTTCTCAGAGCATTGCATAACGTTCCCTCTACATCGTAGCGAGAAAGTAATAAAAATGTACACCAAATTTAATAATAATAATAATAATAATAATAATAAATATAAAATACATTTGAAGAAATAAAAGTAGAAATGTCGGTGAAATATAAGAATATACCAAAATTCTTATATTTTGCTTGTGCTATAGGGTTTGTTTCACGAAGTAGGCTCGCGGTTGTGTTAAGACTGTTCATGCAACTCGTTTACTCTTCAACGCAATCACACTCTACACATGAAATTTGAAGAAACCTTTGCAGCACAAAATGATGAGTAAATATGCCTTTAAGAATTGTCTGACCTCTCACTGACAATTTTGTCGACAGATTTTGCAGGCAAAAGTGAAAGCGATACAAACACCGCTCGCGTGCGCCATGAATAGGCGAAGCGCGAGGAAAAGGAATTTTCACATATTGCACAACCTTTTTAATTTTCCAAATTTTGTATTTTTTATTTTATTCTAGGAAATACATGACTAATAAGGAAACCAAAAATGCCGCCTCTGTGACAGACAGGTGTTTCTTTTTCTCTAATTTGTAACTCGCTCTCGTGTTGTGTGCCATGTCGAAAAATGAATATGGAGTAGTTCAATTTGCTTGACTGAGTGAAAATTTTTATGTTTCTTTCCTTACCAAGTGGCAAAGCTGCATAGCTCCTATTGTGGCGTCATGCATTTGCAATAATAACACAGACGAGTGTAGGTTTAGTAATTTAGAGGTTTATTAATAGACCACCACCTTATTACAAAATAACGTAATTACTAATATCCCTACACGGAGTAATTTCCCGTTACGGCTACCACACCACTACGCACTAATCTCAAGCATTAGATGACGTGAAGCGCCGCAACCCACCTACGACTCAGCATCGAGTCAGCCTCTGTACGGCAACACATTGCCGGCCCTGCACAGCTCGCGGCCCGCGCCCACCCAGACCCCTTCCGTAACCAAGAGAGCGTTCCGCCGCTCGCCAGGGCTGACGCTCGCCCTTCCCCCCACCACGCTGCCTCCTAGGGTTTCCCGCCGACGTCACATCCGCTCGTAAACAAAGGCTGACGCGTGGTGCCTTAGCGTCGCCTATGGCACGCGGCCGTTCGTTACAATTGCGTTTGTGCATGACACTACACTATCTCACTGTCTCCTTCAGTCGAACCTGCTAAGGTCAGTAGAAAGTCTGAAGCTGAGACTTAAAAGAGAAAATCGATAATTTCTGTCAACAAAACAAAAGTGTTTATTCAACTCTCTTCTGAACTAAGAAATTGTAGCAAGCAGAAATACATCACTAACTTCGTAGTATGACGTATCACTAGAAGGAGTCATATTTTGCGTTAATTTTTTTGTATAAATCGTTTTACCAAATCGAAATAACATAATCGTCACTTATGTAATTGCTTCAGAATTCAAATATTCGCCTTGTTCTCGAACGCGAATTTTGGCAGCTTTGTGCATTATACTGACAAGACAAATGTAGAATGTTGTAATTTGTAGATTTTATGGCAAAGTAAATTGGACAAAAATATCTACGCATTGAACCCACCACTCCGACAGTTCGGAACCAACACTTCGACACATGAGCCATCAATTCGCCGTTGTAACACTTCTCTTGTAACAAGACATTTTATATTAATAAAGCTTCAAAGCAAACATACGTATACAAAAATGAATGTTAATTCAGTTTCATGGACAGGAATCACGGAAGTTTCTTTACCTTTATACTATTACTATTTAGCTCTCAACTGACATTAATATAAGGTTATGCAATTGCTTTATAATTTTAGTGCATTAGTGCTTTAGTGCATTAGTACATATTTTGAAAACGAGCGAGGTTAGGAGCGAGTTTTCAACTTTGTACGAATGCAATAAAGCAACATTATAAATGATTTGCATACGCTATTTTTTGTATAACATAATTATAAGTTTACGAGAGAATCAAACTTAATTTTGCGAAAAAACTCTTTTGTGACGTCTCGGGTATTTGACATCTGTGCGAGAAAACTGTGGTTGAGTGTTCCGTTTACTTCTACCTCCCCACAATTCTCTCGCTGCGATTGGCTGAATGTGTGATGAGGCCATCATTTATGCCGTAAACTGCTAATATCTCATCATTTGTGCCGTAAATGTGCCCGACTATGGACAATTTCTTGCAAACAAAATAGATAGTCTCTAATGCTGGTATACGAAATATATTTTTTGTACACCATCATTATAAACTACCCTTTTCGATAACCCGAATCGTACATAATCCAGTATTTTATCGCACGCTACATGACGTCATCGCCATTATTAGACGCGACATGACGTCATCACACATTCAGCCAATAGTAGCGAGAGAATCGTGGGGAGGTAGAAGAAGACGGAACAGTCGACCACCGTTTTCTCGCACGGATGTCAACAATGTTATCTTGAATTTGATTTCCAGAGGGCGTTGGATGTCAAGCACCCGAGACGTCAGAAGAAAGTTGTTTCGCGAAATTAAGTTTGATTCTCTTGTAAATTTATAATGCTGTTATACAAAAAAATAGCGTATGCAACTCGTTTGTAATGTTGCTTTATTGCATTCGTACAAATTTGAAAACTCGCTCCTAACGTCGCTCGTTTTCAAAACATGTAATCATGCAATAAAGCTTAACATTATAAACTAATTGCATAAACTACTATTACACGCTCTCCAATAAACTAAATTTTATCTTAATAGTTCGATCCAGAAAACATAGTTTTGAAAAATCTCATTAGATAGGGCAATTGGCAGGTAGGTTTGTCCATCGCCATCAACCTCTCGGTGCAAGACGCGGAATATTACGTTTTCATGGCGGTACACTATTTTACAACACATTGCCAGATGACATTAAACGGTTAAATTCGATGCACAGGTTACCAAGTTGCCAAGTAACATATTTTCTGCTGCATAACTGTTTCTATGCAATTAGAGACTATATCAAGCATCAAAAAGGAAATATATTACTTTCCTTTAACATTGATATTGAATGTATTAATGATCATTTGAGCTGTATAATTCTAAACAACCTGTAATACGTATTGTACCTCAGCTTCTGGGTCAATGACCCCCCCATCACGGTCACGTTTTTCGTCCAGTTTCCTGATCCATTGAGCGAATACTGAGATGGCCCCTTGCTTTGCTTTATGTTCACATAAATGTAACTTCACATTATTAGTTTTAGAAGCTATGTACACTAAAAATAAAAGAAAGGGAAAGGAAAATATTAGTTTAATTTATAAATAAATTATAAGTGTAATATATTAAGAAGTGAATATGCAATACAGAAAAATAAATACTCGCCTTATATTTTTGTGATTAATTATATATTGAACAGTAATTTGTCATAATTGATTAAGTTTGTAGAATTTGACTCGGATGAAACGTCTCAAAAACGGCTCCAATTTTTTCTTTAAACTTTTGGTATGGTTAGTGATAAACGTACCATAATAGATGACATCAACATCATTTTTGCTCTACTGTTTTGTTTTGTTTTGTTTTTCAAAACCTTCACAATCGTAATTTTTTTACTTCTCATTCACGTCGTTAATATTTACATAATTGGCAATTTGTACACACAGTGAGTCACGTACTTTAAGCACCTCCTGCAGTTTTTGAACGGTTGAAGTTATTGTAATGCAATGTTCACGGAAATGCACGAGGGAATGGGGCTAATTCATACGTGTATTCATTTCTATTGTATCAGTTGTATTTTACAAGATATTAAGGTCACTTATTTAATGGAGCTATATGTATGTTTTAGTCTATCAAGTCGGGCGAAAAGACGAATCCAATGATATACACATTGTGATGTTTGATAAATATTTTTTTAGGGTTTTTTATGCTGTTTTCCTTGCCCGAGCGCGCGTTAGCAGAGGGAGAGCTGCGTGACCTTGTGTGGAGAACTGTTACATTCAAAATATCCGATGACCACGTGTCGCAAAAATATCAAAATTACTCAAAACTAGTGGTTCTACAGAATGGCACAAACTTTCTCGTAGTAAATTTTTCTAATTTGCTTGGTGAAGACTGGCATTAAGGTCTTGCTCAATGCTCTGCTCAATGCTCTGGTGACTGCCATCTTTCGACGCCAAAAATTCATTTTCTACACATTTTTTCAACTTTTCGGTTTCTTAAACGTAGAACCGAAATAAGACGCCAAAAATATTAAGGAAGAGTAAAAACACATTCAAATTAGAAATTTTCATTCAAAATTTTGAAGCTGTTTTTAAGAAAATGGCGATTAAGCATTATGCACAATTTGAAGCTCTTTTTCACAGAAATCTATTGAGTTTTGGAAAATCTTCATTTGAAGTCATTTAAAGCACGTCTACTCATAAATGTAATAATGAATACAAATCGATGGAAATGTGCATATTAATGGCGTGAGAGATATTTAAAAAAGTGTGTAATTTTTGAGAAAACAAAAGTATACAGCAAAATGAACTTTGTCATATTAAACTATGCAATTAGCACTATCCATTGGAAAAATTTGAAGAAAAAATTTGGAGCCATTTTTGAGAAAATGGCATTTGAGCGTTACTGAAAACGCGGAATTCTGAGCTCATTTTTACAGCAAACTGTAGACTTTTCGAGAAACTTTATTTGACATTATTTGATATTATTTAATGCACACGTACTCATACATTTATATTTATTCACATTATTATTAATGTGAAGAAATCGCCTTTAATGTAATTATTACTGAAACGAGAAAAGTCAAAAAATTACATTTTTGTCATTTTAGGCGCTAGTAGTGTTCACGGACGGACGAACGGACGTTTTCCTTCCAATTGTTTTTTCTGCATCAAGGACCCACAAAACGGCGATTCTGGCTACACCACATGTTAACGGATTTTTTCTCTTAATTTAGCAACTGGTTTTATGGACTTTTTCGTTACCAGAGCCCAGCAATGAATTTTTCTGTCAAAATCTGTCGTTTTTTACCTCGCAGCATTACATAACGTCTACCGGTGTGGATCGGGTTTTGCAAGTTCAATAAAGAAACAAATAAATTTACAGCACATTGAATTAGCTTAGGGTGATGACGATGATGATGATGATCAGCATGCAAAATGATTCTTACAGACGTTTTTACAAATTTTGGTGACTTTACTTCGGCTTTTTATTTAAATTGGAACTTATCACAAGCAAAGAAATACAATGAGCCGCTGCAATAACATGCCGTACTATCTGTATTGACGTTTTCTAGAGTCTTTCCGCACCTCGGCGGGGAAAATAAGTTAAGCGTCACCCGATTACAGGTCATTTATAACTTATCTTATGCTGACGTGATGACTACGTCTTCACGGCGGGTTGACGGCGGTGGTCTGCTGCACAGCGACGGTGACGGGGCGGACCCAGTTCCTCTCCTTCATCGACGGGCGACAGCGGTGGTGATGGGCGAACACAATTCCTCCTTCAGCCAGGCGGATCGACGGGCGATAGCGCGCTACCATCGGGCCCTCTGTGGCGTCGGCGTCTCAACCGAGCACGCGGTCACGGCAGATTGTTCCCCGCACAAGTTCTTTGCCGAAATAATAATCACTGCCTCCTTAATACATTAGTGGCCCATCGGTGGTCTCCCGTTCAAGGCACAAGTCAGAAATGCTAACTTATGACAATCTCGAATGCATAAAGTGCCAATTCGGAACTCGAGCTGCGAGTCCAGAGTTGAAACAGCAATATTGAAGTTGCAAGCTGCTACCGCAGCGAATCACGAATCAATCTTGAAGCAGTTGCAAGTTTACGTGATAAGATCGTAATCTCCAAGGTGTAAGTTGAAGTAACAATTTGGACGTTGCAAGTGGAAGTACTGAGATCGTAGTAATTTTAAAGTGTTAAACTGAAGTAACAATTGCGAAGTAATTTTGAGATCTCACGCGCGACAAGACGAAGGCTTCGATCCCCCACCTCTGATGGGAATACTTCACCGTGATTTGCTCAGCATTAGCCATCGGGAGCGGTGGCGGGGCAATACTCGAATCAATGGCTCGCGAACTCATGTGACACAAAAAAAATCCGTTGCATTTTTAGCGTGAAAGTCAGCTGCCCAGCCCCATGCGGGGTGGGTATGCCGCGGTCGTTTAAATGCAGTGCAGTTGGGCTCTGTCTTTAAAATTATTTAGTGGGCAGATAACACGTGGCTGACGCGCATGTGCGCATAGCGAATCGCTGGCCCCTGCGCTGTTTTCAAAGGGTCGATCGGTCGACAAGCACGAGCTTCGCACGAGCGTCCATGACGAATCGCATAGCGTTGCACGGCATCACACCTCTCGCTAATGTAAAGAGCGGCGCTCCGTTACTCCGCGTTTGTCTCCCATACATGACACGTTTTTTTGAACGCTGACGGTGGACGGGGTGGGTCTGTCTTAAGTGAAATAAAGCGTTTGCCCCTTTGACAGTATTTCGCGGGCTGTGCGACATGGCACGCGCTCGTCACATCGAACATAAGTTACAACCAGATCTCTGCGGAGTCGTAAATCCATGTTCGCTTTGTCCAGGGTGGCCGTGGACGGCGGCGGCGGACGGGGCGGTCGCCGGCGGGGCGCTGCCTGAGAGGCAGCGGTCGGTGGATGGTCTCTGGGGGTAGGGGCGGACGGGGGGCTTTGACCGTGCCAGGTACAGTATATACGTACGTATATACTGTAACCAATTTGAAACTTCTGCAATTGTACTATTTATTGTTTCTTTTTTGCAAAGAACATTCGTGTCATTGGCAAACAGAACTGTTCTTCCATTTTTAATAGATGAGGGCATATCTTTTACGTACAACAGAAAGAGGATAGGACCTAAGATCGAAACTTGTGGGACCCATGTTCAGTTGGTAAAGAATTGGAAATATAAGTAAATAATGACTTTTCGTGCCAGTACGGTATTTACGGATAGGATAGGATACCAGTACGGTATCCTTGAGATCGATGTTTAAGGTACGAGGTTATCCAATCTAGGGCAATACCACGAATTCCTTAAGAAGGTAATTTTGAGAGCAAGATGTTATGGTTAATAGCGTCAAAAGCTTTTCAAAGATCTAAAAATATCCCAATGTGTTCTTCATTTTGGTCCATTGATGAAGAAACATTTTTAAGGAAAGAAAAATGGCAGTTTCCGTAGATTTTGATTTCCTGAAACAGTGTTGTGAGTCTGAAAACGCATAGTTTCTCCTGAGAAAAGTTGCCATTCGCGTATAAAAAAGCCTCTAATATTTTTGAGAAAACTGACAAAAGAGAAATTGGCCGGTAATTTTGAATTTCATTTTTGTTTCCTTTTTAAAAAGTGACTTTTTTGCTGTTTTGAAAATATTCCTGAGCACAAGGAAGCATTGAAATGTGAGTTAATGGGTATGTAACGGTAGGTGCACACGTTTTTAATAAACAATCCGGAAATTCATCTAAACCAGATAAATATTTATTTTTAGTTCACTGACCATTCCGACGATTTCGTCAGAAGAAGTTTCGTAAATAAACATCTTAATCTCTCGCTTCTTAAATTTATTATTATTATTATTATTATTACTATTATTATTATTATTATTATTATTATTACTATTGGGGGTTGGTAGAACTGGTACGTGCTGTGTACTTGTGTCGGCGTGCGCTCCTGTAATTTTCGAAGTTATCTGATGGTGCAACTTCAACAATTAATGCAAGGTATGTGGGACTCGATCATATTTAGTGCATAGATTCAGCAGAAAGAAACGTGGGCTCCGGCGGCACACCGCAGATGTAATATCGCGGGGATACGCCACATCCTTGAGGCAGACCTTGAAGCGGTCCTTCAGACCGCCATTTTGTATTTGTCTTCTCCGTGACGATGCCGGCAACTAGCGGTGAACCCGCTAAGGACGAAGCGCGCGCAGCGCTGTCCAGCGGCCAGGATGGGAACGAGCGCGAGAGCGCACATATCGAGGCGGGGAATACGAACCGGAGCGAGGGGGAACGAAACTCGAGAGACTCGTCGCTGCCCCAGCCCACGCTAGAGCAGCGAAGTAAAGAAGAGGAGGCCCTGTTAAACATGCAGAAGCTGGTAAAAATCATGCAGGACGCCGTATCCAAAAATACCGCGACGCTGATTAAAAACGGCCTCCTACAACTGGAAGAAATGCTAAGAGCACACTAGAGCTGAGAAGCCAGAGGAAAATACTGAACTGGTGCCCACGTCTATACAAAAGACCCTCGTGGCCTGAAACCGCCGTTGGTCCCCAGATGACCGCTAAAGAAGCCGCAGACGATGTTCCCCAGGAAACTGAGGGACAAGAGAAGGAAGACTGGATTCTGATCCAGAAGAAAAAGAAGAAGACGAAAGGGCCCTCTCAGGGTAACAACGGAAAGGTGGTGCGCGAAAATAAGACAAAAAACCGCGACCAAACCAGGAGAAAGGGAGGCAAGAACCACCCTGAAGTGGTAATTGTCAAACCGGCTGAGGGAGTGCAATACGCCGAAGTGGTCTCCCAGCTGAAAGAGAAAGTTAACCCGGAGGACAAAAAATTTGAGCAATCCGAAAGACCCGGTCGGGCGATGTGGTCATCGAATTGGGCAAAGATACTCAAAACGGGAAAAATTTTAGAGAAGCGCTGACGGCCGCACTCGGAAAAACTGGATCGGTGAGGAGCGGCGTGCCGCGAATCCACCTCGAAATTCGGGACCTGACGACAAAAGAAGAAGTAGAGAACGCAATAAGGCAGGCGATCCCGCAGCTGAAAAGGGAAGCCCTCGTCTCCCTTTCGAAGGCTAACACCAACCAGCAGAAGTACGCTGTTGTGGAACTTGATGAGAGCGATGCCAAAACTCTCCTAAAGGCTGGGAAGATAAAGTGGGATGGATCATCTGCAGTATACAACGGCAGACGGTTACTCGCTGCTATCGATGCCTGGGATATGGCCATTTCGCCCGAGAATGCACGGGGCCCAACAGAGAAGATATCTGCTATAGATGTGGCGAAAAAGGCCACAAAGCAGCAGACTGCAATGCCGCAGCGAAATGCATACTATGTGCAAGCCAGCACACCCAAGCCAAACGCATCTCACAGGTTCCGGAGCCTGCGCAGCATTCAGGGACGCCTTAAAGAAGACAAAGGGTGATTCGAGGAATAAATGGTGCGGGTTCTACAGGCGAATTTAAACCGAAGCAAGGCGGCAAATGACCTCCTCCGGCAAATTGCCTTCGAGAAAAAGGTCGACATCGTGCTGATCAGTGAACAGTACAACAACCTGGACGACCGACAATGGACGACCGACACTCTGGGTACCGCAGCAATTTGGAGGCCTGAACCGCGCAGCACGAACGTGGAAGGGCAGGGAGCCGGAGCAGGCTACGCTTGGATAAGATGCAGAGGTATCACTTTCGTCAGCTGCTACTTCACCGCAAACCAACGGATCAAAGACTTCGAAAAAAATCTTCACCATCTTGAAGATACCTAGCTGACCATGCAAGGCGAAGTCCTAGTCGCCGGTGATTTCAACGGCAAGGTCGTGGAGTGGGGAATGCAAATACCAGAGGGAGACTCATCCTCGAAATGGCAACGTGACTTAACATAATCGTTCTGAACACGGGCAACAAAGCAACTTTTACGAGACCAGGCTGCACAGGGACCATCCCAGACATCTCACTGGCGACAGAAAAACTGTCCGCAAAAATCAAAGACTGGAGAGTCATCGACGGCTACACCGGAAGTGACCATCAATACATAACGTTCTCGCTCGCGGAAAGCAGCACCGGTAAATACCGCACAACATGCAAAACTTGGAACACCGACAAAATGAACGAGACAACATTTAAAACGGAAATCGTAAGGCAAAAGACGCACTAGAAGAAGTGGCTAACCAGACGGACGACAGCAACTTGGACAAGCTAGCAACTTGGACAGCAACTTGGACAGAACGATCGAGGTGATCATACGGGCGTGTAACATTTCGATGCCACGCAAAGCAAATCTCCCCAACCGAAGGCCCGTGTATTGGTGGAATGAGGAGATAGCAGACCTGAGGAGGGACTGCCTTCGTCTCAAACGCCAAGTCCAGCGGGCTAACAAGAACGCCAAGGCAAACGAGAAGACCGGGGCATACAAGCAGGCGAAGAAAAAACTAAGAAAAGCCATTGCTGAAAGCAAAGCCGCAAAATGGGAGGAGCTACTGCAGGACATGGATAAAGACCCTTGGGGACTAGGATACAAACTAGTCACCAAGGACCTAGGTTCTAGCCCTTCGCCGGAGACCATGGACACAACCACCATGGACAACATAGTGAAGAGCTCCAAACAGCGGCAAGCTCCCTACAAAACAGAAAGGCTCCCGGGCCAGACGGAATACCAGCTGAGGCGCTGAAGATACTGGCAAACTTCCACACACACCTATTGCTGAATACGTACAATGCGTGCCTAAGGGAGAGCAAGTTCTGTTCAAGATAGAAGAAGGCAAGGTTTGTACTAATCAGCAAGGGCAAAGGACAAGAACACTCCCCTACATCCTACAGACCATTGTGCATGCTCGACACAACGGGCAAACTCCTCGAGAAGCTCCTGAAACCCCACATCCAGTCTGAACGACCAGGCAGGGGTCTATCAGACACAGTATGGCTACCTACTGCGCATCCTGAGCAGGTACCTGAGAGACAGTTCTAACCTACGACTCGAGGACGGACAGAAAAGCAAGCGACTGCGGCAGGGCGGCGCAAGGACCATCCTGGCCCCCCAATCGACCAGGCAGGAGGGATACCCGGAACAGCTTGCAGCAATCATCACTGCACGCACGATAGAGGGCCTACAAATAAAACTGATCCAGACGATGAAACGAATACAGACATGGATAACAAACCACAAACTTGAACTGGCCATAAACAAAACGGAGATAACCCTTTTGACAAAACGTCGACTGCACCCCGTGAGTATGGAAATACAAGGGCACCGTATCCATGCGGCAAAAAGGGTTAAATACCTCGGGCTGACACTGGACCGCAAACTCACCTACAGGGAACACAAAAAACGCATTACAAAAGGCCGCAAAGATTGTAACAGCCCTGGAGATACTTATGGCCAACACAAAGGGCCCAAAGCCCAATAAGCGTCGAACCCTGCTCTCCATAGCACAATCCATCATGCTATACGGCGCAGAGATCTGGGCCAACGTGCTGAGGCACGAAAGGTACTCCAAACAACTGACATCCGTGCAGAGAAGAGGAGCCCTAAGGATAACAAGTGCGTATAGAACAGTTTCGGATGCCGCTAGCCTTGTGGTCGCGGGAGTAATCCCAATCGATTTACTGGCACAAGAACGCAAGGCACAAGAAACCTCAGACAAACCCGACAGAAAGGCAAGGGAACGCACTCTTCCACAGTGGCAGAGAAGATGGGAGAACGAAGACAAAGGCAGGTGGACAGCCAGACTCATTCCCAAAGTTGAGCCCTGGACAACACGAAAACACGGCGAGACGGATTTTCATCTTATCCAATTTCTCACGGGACATGGACACTTCCGAGTCTACCTACACCGGATGGCTAAAGTGGACAGACCAGGCTGCACGTACTGCGGCCCCGCTAAGGACGACGCCCAGCACACATTCTTCGAATGCGAGAGATGGCACATACGGCACGATGGCACGAGGTACAAACAAAGCTGGGAGACATCAATCCAGATAACGTGGTGGACAAGATGTTAAACAGCCGTGAAAATTGGATGACGATCGCAGACTACGTGACACGAATCTTGAGACAGAAGAAAAACGACCAGAAAACAATACACAACACGACTAACCGTAGAACAAACTAGACCCACCAAACAAAACCGTCGACACAAGACAAAATACGCTTGACAAACTACAAAAGACAGACGAGAAGCCTTTAGGCCAAGAACAGCCCCCACTCTGATGAAATGCTGAAGACGCGATACCGGAGTGGACAAGGCCAAGAAGAAACGGTGTTTGTGTTTTTAGTGGGTGCGAGCCTCACATTACCTAGGGAAATAGCCACACGGTTCCCTAGGTGTCTGGTAGAGATTTTCCCCCCAGGAAAAAAATTATTACTATTTATTACTATTATTATTATCTTTTTATTTTTTTATTTATTTTTATTTATTTAGCCAAAAACAGTCAAAAACTGTATGTGACGTATGGAGGAGAAAATCATCTGCGCACGCTTTCTTGAGTTTCAGAATCCCTTCCCAACAATTTAACTATTAATAGTTGAAAGATGAAAAATCATATTAATAATAATAATAATAAATTTAAAAAGCGAGGGATTAACATTTCAAAAACTAGATATTTTCGTTGCAAAATTACAGAAAACTTATTTTTAACAGTAAAGGAACAAACAGATTTGATTTTTCTGTATTGTTAACGAAATAGAAACTCACCCTAAGCTCTACTACCACTAGAAGCAAAAGGAAAGTTCAACAAAACGTGCGCATAGTGAAGCTACATTTACGTCCAGAAGCAAATCAACGGGCCATGATTTGCTCAATGGATCAGGGAAACTGGACAAAACCCCGATCGAGATGGGGGTCATTGACCCGGAAGTACATTATTTGTTACAGGCATATTGAGTCTTTTTTTTAATTATACAATGCAAATGTAAACTAATTCATTTTACTATATCTTGTTTTTGTTACAGTAAGCATTATTTTTCTTTTTGACGATCAGTATAGTCTCTAATTGTATAGAAACAGGTTTGCAGCAGAAAAGATTTTACTTTTAACTTAAATTTGTGTACCAATTTTAATTGTTTAATTTCATCTGACAATACATTGTAAAGTAACGTACATGTGTTGTATGTGGATTTCTTGTAGTGAGCTGTTGATACTGACACTTGATGAACATGATTCCTACGTCGAGTGTTGTAACTATAAATATCAGTATTACATGAAAATAAGTTCCCACCGTTAAGTAAGTCAGTTTTGACAAATACAACAGACTCATAAATAAATAGGCAAGGCAATGGTAAAATTCCAAGCTCAATGAAAAGAGGCTTGCACGGATCACGTGGATGGGATTTTTTCATTATTCGGATAATTTTCTTTTGCAATCTAAATGTCTGGGAACTAAAGGATGAGCTTCCCCAGAATATTATGCCATATCTCAAGCGGGAATGTACATTTGCAAAATACACGCAACGAGCTGCATGAATGCTGACAGAATTAGAAAGAATTCTGAATGCATAACATAATGAGCTTAATTTAGTGTTTAATTCTGTTATATGTACATTCCATGTGAGGTTTGATTGAATTGAGAGACCTAGATATTTTGTTACCTTAACATCAGCTAATTGCATATTGTTCATTTTCAATGGAGCATACGACTGCCGATTTGAAGCGCAAAATTGCATTGAGACAGTTTTTCCTTCGTTAACTATTAATTTGTTATTACAAAACCAATTTGAAACTTCTGAAATTGTACTATTTATTGTTTCTTTTTTGCAAAGAACATTCGTGTCATCGGCAAACAGAACTGTTCTTCCATTTTTAATAGATGAGGGCATATCGTTTACGTACAACAGAAAGAGGATAGGACCTAAGATCGAACCTTGTGGGACCCCATGTTCAATTGGCAAAGAATTTGAGAGATAAGTAAATAATGTCCTTTCGTGCCAGTACGGTATTTCTACTCGTTGAGATCGATGTTTAAGGTACGAGGTTATCCAATCTAGGGCAATACCACGAATTCCATAGAAGGTAATTTTGAGAGCAAGATGTTATGGTTAATAACGTCAAAAGCTTTCGAAAGATCTAAAAATATCCTAATGGGTTCTTCATTTTGGTCCATTGATGAAGCAACATCTTTAAGGAAAGAAAAAATGGCAGTTTCCGTAGATTTTGATTTCCTGAAACCGTGTTGTGAATCTGAAACGCTTCGTTTTTCCTGAGAAAGGTTTCCATTCGCGTATAGAAAAGCCTCTCTAATATTTTTGAGAAAACTGACAAAAGAGAAATTGGCCGGTAATTTTCAATTTCATTTTTGTTTCCTTTTTTAAAAAGTGGCTTAATATTTGCTGTTTTGATAGTATCTGGAAATATTCCTGGGCACAAGTAAGCATTGAAAATGTGAGTTAATGGGTGTATAATGGCAGGTGCACACGTTTTTAATAAACAATCCGGAAATTCATCTAAACCTGATGAATATTTATTTTTTAATTTACTGACTATTCTGAGGATTTCGTTAGAAGACGTTTCGTAAATAAACATCGTGCCGAAATTTTTTTGGGAAGCATACAAGGTCTGTCCCAAAAGTAAGTTGAATAAGTCCAAGAAAAAAGATGTATTGCAGATAAATATACAAGTAACTAAAATTCTTCAAAGTAGCTTCCTTCCGAGTCGGAACACCTGCGCCAGCGTTTTTCCTAGTCGCTGAACGCACCCTGGAAGGCGTCGACGGAGACCTCCTTCAAGAACCTCGTCGTTGCTTCTTTGATGGCTTCCAAAGTCCCGAAATGGTGGCCCTTGAGTTCCTTCTTGATCCTCGGGAACAAAAAGAAGTCCAGTGGTGCCAAGTCGGGGCTGTACGGCGGCTGGAGCAATGTTGCCATACCGCGTTTCGCTAAGTACTCTCCAATAATGAAGGCGGTGTGCGACGGCGCGTTGTCATGGTGAAGACGCCAAGTGCTGGCGATCTCCTTCCTGACGCGTTTCACTCTGCTTTGGAGGCTTTTCAGGACTTGCAAGTAAAAATGACTGTTCACTGTTTGCCCTCGTGGCACAAACTGAGTGGACAATGCCTCTTTTGTCGAAAAAAACGATGAGCATGGCCTTTACACGGGACTTGCTCATTCTCGCCTTTTTTGGGCGCGGGGAAGCTGGCGTGTGCCACTCAGCACTTTGTCTTTTGGCCTCCGGGTCATACTCGAAAACCCATGCTTCGTCACCCGTAATCGCATTATCCAAAAAATTCGGATCATTTTCACACTGCTCCAAGAGGTCACGCGAAATCGTTGCACGAGCAGCCTTCTGTTCATCGGAAAGCACCTTGGGGACCATCTTCGCACAGATCTTCCGCATGCCCAAATCTTCGGTAACAATGCGATGTACAGTAATTTTAGGGATATTACACTCATCAGCCAGCATTCTAACACTCAGGCGTCGATTAGAGTTCAGCATGTCCCTCATTTTCTTCGCATTTTGATCGGAATGTGACGTTGACGAGCGTCCAGAGCGGTCTTCATCCTCGGCGTCCTCTCCGCCCTCTCGAAACATCTTGTGCCAGCGGTAAACCATATTGCTGGACATGGTGCTATCGCCATAAGCTTCCCTTAGCATGGCACCGGTCTCAGCGCCCGTTTTTGTTTAGCGCAACACAAAATTTTATTGCGTAACGCTGGTCCTTGAAACGCGGCATCTTAAAATTCCGACGCGTCACTAAAACAAGGGTTCAAACTAGCAGCGATGCGCACTGTGGAAGAGCCTGCAGACAACTGACGTGTTTGTCGTTGGCTTCCCTAAACCCCACACCACCATTCACGTCACTTGGCGCGCCTTGCTAGTGGCTTGCTTCAGCGGCGCAAAGTCATTCAACTTACTTTTGGGACAGACCTTGTATGATGTTATTACTATTAATTATGATATTACTATTATTATTATTACTATTATTATTATTACTATTATTTTTCATCAGTCACATACAGTTTTTGACTAAATAAATATCAAAAATAAGAATTTCTGAAAAATGAGTAGAATGTTTTTCTTTAAACTTTTGGCGAGGATAGTGCTGAACCTACTGTTGAAAATGACACAAGCGCGATTTGGCTGCATTCTTTTGTTGTTTAGAAGTTGTGTAACACATATATAATTTTTTCGACATCTCGTCGCATATATATATATATATATATATATATATATATATATATATATATATATATATATATATATATATATATGTCGTCACGGGATTATACGAACCCGTAACGCCACCACGAGCCACGACAAAAGACCCGAACACAGAGAAATAGGGTACGCGGCGGAGCGATGGTCCGAGAAAGCGACATGTACCCGCAGGTTTTCGCACTCCGATATCCGAAGTTACGGATAATATTTTTCTTGAGAGGGCGTGAAGGAGGAGAAAATCCACTCCTCCAGAAATGTCCCCAGGCGGAGTCACATAAATATCACGACGCGCTTCGGGAGAGCTCTTTCGACTTCGACAGCGACGGCGACTCAACCTAATTCTTCGGCGATAGTCACTGCAGGAGTTTATTTTAACTTGATTAGTTAAAACTGATTTGAGAAACGCGGTAATAAGTGTGATAGAATTCAGAAGTGAAGTGCGTGTACAGTGTTAGCACTAACATTACGCGACAAAGCAAGCGAGGTGATTGCTTGAATCTGAAATAGTTTCATAATTGAAATAAATTCGCGCAGAAGGACTCTAAACGAAATCCAGCATTTAATTTTGTACGCCACGACCACGCACGCTCAAAGTGTGGTATGTCGGCCGGGTGCTAGAAGTATTCAATTCAAGTACGTTAGTTATTCAAAGCTGGAAGCGCGAACAACGGGTACGCAGCACGCGGCTGAAGGACGACTCCAGTGAAGACCCAAGCGTAGGCGAGAAGGACTTGGACCAAATACGTGGATGATACGAGCCAGAGATCGAGAGAAAGGTCTGGAATTTGGACGAGTGGTGGAATCCTGAGATCGAGAGAAAGAAGTGGTATAACCGTGGAACATCGAACCAGTCAAGCGACGCGGCGAGGACTGCGAGCAACCGAAAACCCCAAGGTTAACTGATGGCAAGCGGGAAGGAGATGTCGAGGTAAAGAACTGGCAACTTCTATGCGGCAATTTGTAGGGAAACCGTGTAGCTTTAAAATGCCAGTCGAAGCGTCCTAAAATTTGTGAAAGTTCCAAATAATTACTGGGAGAAATAGTCCGAACGTATGAGCGGCAGTTTAGATTTCATTCGTTGTACGCACTAGTAAATTCGTTCGAATGCCATACATTGTACTTTTCTAGAGTGAATTATGATTTTCATGTGGTGTAAAAGTGATCTCGTTTGAAAGTCATTCAATTGTATTATGTCAGGGATAATTAGTTGCTATAATTTGTAAAGGGTCCAATTTAAGTAACGTGTGTGTCACGTTTGTTCTTGTGTTTGTTCACAGCATTGTAATAAATGTGCAGCTTGAGGCTGACACCTGTGAACAGTCTATGATAGAATAATTGTAGAGAATCATTTAAAAGGCCGTGCACGGAGAAAACTTAAGAATAACAAAAGTTAAATGAGGTCCACGAAATAATTCGAGAAGGAGGTAGAAGCAAAAGAATTGTGAAGACATTTTTTTGTGGTTGTGTTCTTTTTTTTTTTTGTTTTCTGTTTTTTGCAGTGACCATCTACGCAAAGTGCATAGTTATTGTATATTTGTGCCACTGTGTAATTTGTTTTTTACTGAATATATGCTCATTTTACCAGAATTTTACCTAATTCATTGTGTCAAGGGTTCAAACCATTCTCATACCCGAAAGAATTCCTGAGAATTCAAAGCTCGCTTCACGAG
Organism: Teleogryllus oceanicus; assembly: GCA_964035755.1. Lineage (NCBI taxonomy): Eukaryota > Metazoa > Arthropoda > Insecta > Orthoptera > Gryllidae > Teleogryllus > Teleogryllus oceanicus. The sequence goes on along the minus strand of CAXIVR010000001.1, from coordinate 171,338,931 downwards.
CATTCATTGTTTCACGCTTTATCGCCACCGGCTGGAAGGTAGTAGGTGGGCGTGTTACAATATATATATATATATATATATATATATATATATATATATATATATATATATATATATATATATATATATATTATTAATATATATAGTATTTATGAGTACATGTGGTGGGGCTAATCAGAAATCTTAGTCTAACCCAAAGACATTACAAAACTAACTAGAACGTCTGTTCCACTCTGTAGCACCTCTAGTTACTTTCTCGTTAACGTACTATGGAGTTAACGGAGTAATGTACCTAGTATAGAGAAAGTTATGTAATTCTGCGGAAAATCTATTTCAATATTTCAACGGAGATACACGTTTTGGGGTCCCCTACTACCGAAAAGGGGCTTCTTTTCAAAACGTCCGTCTGTCGTTTGTGAAAAAGACTAGCACTTAAACTAAGCGTAGGAATTTTTTTCCATACTTCCCGTTGATCTGGGCACACTCCAAGCTCTGCGATATTCAATAATATTCTTTAATATTTTGGCGGAATTTTACATGAAGCCCCAGGAACATTTTCAAAATTCTCTTAAAAATGGCTCAGAACGGAAGTTGTTTGCCTTTTAACAAGGAGGTCGAGGTTCGATTCGCAGACAATCTTTTGTTCCCGCAAAACGCGCTTGAGTGCTTCACAGGGACTAGTACGATCCCTGTGAAGTGTCCTAAACCTTACCACTGTCCTAATTCCTTCCCAATTCTAGCTGTTGGGTATTAACACAGGAGCGCGTGTGAAAACGCGCGTTTATTTTAACTACCAAGTTAAAATAAACTCCTATGCTATCAAGTTATCGCCCTCAGAACTCAGTCTAGTCACCGTCGCTGCTGCAGTCAAAGAGAGTTCCTCGAGGCGCGCCGCGATACTTATGGTACTCGCGCCTGGGGAAATTTTGGAGGGGTGAATATTCTCCTCTTTTCGTGACCTCCCGGAAAAACATTATTCAGTAGTCGGGCGTCAGAGTTCGAAAAGCTGTGGGTAGATGGCGCGTTTACAAGCCATCACTCCGCCGCGTACCCTACTCCTCTCTGTTCGTGGGCTTCTTTTCGTAGCTGATGGTGGCGATAATCCCATGACGTCACAATATGCATTAACGACGTGAGAGAGATGTCGAAAAAATTGTGTTACACAACTTCTAAAAAACAAATGAATGCAGCCAAATCGCGTTTGTGTCATTTTCAACAGTAAGTTCAGCACTATCCTCACCAAAAGTTTAAAGAAAAACAGACTAATTTTTTAGAAATTCTTATTTTTGATATTTTTATTATTGCACATATATTTATTTATTTATTCAATTTATTTATTTTGTCAAAAACTGTATGTAACGTATGGGGGAGAAAATCATCTGCGCACGCTTTCTTGAGTTTCAGAATCCCTTCCCAACAATTAAACTATTAATAGTTGAAAGATTAAAAATAATAGTAATAATAGTAGTAATAATAATAATAATAATAATAATAATAATAATAATAAATCTCGATATCGCGTCGCAAGATGCAGCACCTGGTAGAAGTTTGGGGAACCCAAGAGGATCCCCCACTGCTTCAGGGAATCCAAGCCAACGCATGCAATGGACAAGAGAATTAAACATGTCTGTCATGCGTGCATACTACAGAAGCACAAAAGGCGAGACGGAATGTGAGGGCTTCAGGAGAAGGCTCCTAACCGAATGGAGAAAGATATATCCGGAAAGCGCTCTAAATGAGCAGCGTGTGTATAGCCAACTGAACTCCATCAGGAAAAGAAAAGTTTTCTCAGATGCAGAATTAAATCTTCTCAAGACGGAAGTGATACTAGAACTAACAAATGAGGTAGTCCTGGAGCAGCAAGTTAATGAAAATGAACAAACAGTACATGAGAACGAACAGCACGCTGTGGTTTTCATCCCCAGCTCGAATATGAAATGGTGGACAAATCCCTTCAAGATATTTATGAGGCAACAAAGCTTCACTACCAAGGAATATCATTAGATCTAAGACCAAAAATACCAAAACTGAAATGCAGCGCTAATGTCTATGAAGTTGTTGGAAAAATGAACCAAACTATTGTCCCAAACATCTCAGAAGCTACTTCTCTTGAAGATGTAGCCGGACTGGTTCACTGCGCTGCAATTGCTACCTGTCAACACCTAGGTTACAAAGTACGGGTGAGAAGTGGCACATCTCTTTCTAAGAAACCTTATGAAAGACAAAATCCACCGGCATGGTTAAAGAAAATTGAAAATCAAATTGCCCAAGCTAGACGAGATATCTCGCATATTGCTGAGTATTTCAGAGACAAAGGAGGAATTTCAAAGATGGTTCGCGCAACTATTCGCTCAATTCTCAGAAGACTGGGGATAAAAAGAACACATAAAGACCTGGAAAGTAAACTCAATGTTGAAGATGAGAGATTAAGACAAAGAATAACAGCTCTAGGGGCGAGAATAAGAAGTTATAATGAAGCAGCGCGACGCAAGAAAGAAAATTCCCTCTTCTCTAACAACCAAAAAGGCTTTTATAAATATCTAGAGTCGAGAGGTGCCAACGACAATGATATAAACCCCCCAAGTGCTTCTGCCATGACGGACTTCTGGTCTCAGATCTGGTCACTCCAAAGCAACATTTTGATGAAGCATACTGGATACGACAGGAAGAAGAAGCGTGTCACAATATCCCAGAAATTAATGGAGTTGTGATTTCAACAGAGGATGTAAAAAGATCTATAAAGAGAACTCACAATTAGAAAGCTCCAGGAGTAGATGGAATCCATAATTTTGGTGGAAATATCTGACGTGCACTCATGATATATTGGCGAGTCAATTTCAAAATATTTTGCAAGGAACATCTGTGCTGCCAGAATTTTGTACCATGGGTGTGACATTTATGTTACTGAAAGGAGGAAATGCGTCTTGCCCCGAGAATTATAGACCTATTACATGTCTACCCACAATATATAAAGTTCTCACCTCTATTATTGCCACCAAACTCGACGAGCATCTGAAAGAAAATGAGCTGCTTTTGTCAAAACTGTATATGACGTATGGGGGAGAAAATCATCTGCGCAACAGGTTGGTTGTAGGAAAGGATCTCGAGGATGCAAAGAATTATTAATAATAGATAATATTGTATCCAAGCATGTAAAAAAGAAAGCGCATAATTTGTCAGTGGGCTGGATTGATTCCGAAATGCACTCGATTCTATTCCGCATTCTTGGTTGCAGCGAACCCTTCAACTCTACAAGATTCATCCCTCTATCATTACATTTCTTACAACGTGTATGAACAGCTGGCGAACAACACTGCTTGTAATGCGAGGGAAATTCAGTTACCAGACAGATACTTTAAAAATTTGTAGAGGCATTTTTCAGGAAGATAGCCTAAGTCCGCTCTGGTTTTGCCTAGCATTAAACCCTTTGAGTAGGATGTTGAATGCTTCCGGCTATGGGTATGCTTTGAAGAACCCCAAGAAGATCATTTCCCACCAATTATATATGGATGATCTCAAGCTCTATGCTAAAGGGCCAGAACAATTTCGCAGCATGCTGACACTAGTAGAAAGCTTCAGCAGCTCTGTTTGTATTGATCTTGGTTTGGAGAAGTGCGCAGTTGTTCACGTGAAGAGAGGTAGCGTCCAGAATAGAGAGAATGAACCTCATGGAAGATTTGAGAATTCAAGAACTCTTCATGAATATAAGTATCTGGGCCTCCAGCAGCTCCTAGGAACTGCGGATGAAAAAATAAGAAAACAAGTGGAAAGAAAGGTTCTCTCTCGTGTGACGAAAATATGCAAGTCCTGTATTAATTCAAGAAACAAATTTACAGGAATTAACACCTGGGCTCTTTCAGCAGCATCACATACATTTGGAGTTGTCAAGTGGTCTGAGACATATTTGCAAACTTTCGATAGAAAAGTCAGAACACTTCTATCAAAATATCGGATGCATCATCCTCGAAGTACCACCGAAAGGCTGTATCTTTCAAGACATTATGGGGGCCGTGGACTGTTAAGTCTTGAAGTTATGTGCCGCCAGCAAGAAAAACAGCTCAGAAATTATTTCACCTACAACGAATCCATGACGGCCATTTGTGCACAAGATCACGGCTATACACCTCTGAAGCTGCTCCAGGAAGATCACAATCCAAGAGTTCCGAAACCTGTGGACTGAATTGAGCAGTGGAGATCAAAGGAACTCCATGGCAGGTTTGCTACTGCTCTTCAAAGTACCTCCATAGATGTGAAGAGATCGACTGAATGGCTGAGAACAGCTGGGCTTTTTGGCAAGACGGAAGGATTTGTACTGGCCATTCAAGATCAGGTAGTAGCCACTAATAACTACAGGCGATATATTATGAAAGAGAACATCAGTGACAAGTGTCGCCTGTGTAAGAAGGCCACCGAATCTATCCAACATATCTGCAGTGTATGCTCTCAATTGGCACAAACAGATTATTTACAACGTCATAATAATGTAGCCAAAATCATCCACCAAGCTCTTGGTAAAAGATCGGACCTGATAAAGGAAAGCCTGCCATACTGCAAATATCTACCAGAACAAGTTTTGTCTAATGAGAGAACAAAAATCTTGTGGGATACTCCCATTGTTACAGATAGAAGAGTGGAAGCAAATAAGCCTGATATTGTCGTATTCGACAAAACTACTCGTAGGGCAATAATAATTGATATCGCAGTCCCACGGGATCATAATCTGCTGACAACTATTGCAGAAAAGAGGAGAAAATATCAGCCCGCTCTTTCGGGAAGAGAACATGACATTTTATTCCACAACACCGAGATTTTATCCAGTACAAACCACTACCACGCCCGCTTACAACGGGAAGCCATAGAAATTTTCAAACACCCAAACAATTTTAACAGGAAAGAAGAAGTCAAAATTAGTTCCGCCTGGCATCCCGTACTCCATAACACCAAGGCAAAACCTTACAAAAATAAAATTCCCTGCCCCACTCCCATCTCGGTCGATACCCAATCGCAAGCCAGCTCACGTAGCGATAGCCAGTCAGCCGCCGTCCCGGACACTTCGCCCGAGACCTCGCCACTGAAGATGCCCGCCGCAGTCGTGGGCGAAACGTTTGGCAGTTCAACGCCAATTGGACCACGGCCCACAAGCCCGGAAGAAAACATGTATATTGATTTCGAATAGTTTTAATGAGATACTTCAGAAGCCTGATCAGTGCCCAAAATTCTTAACGCAAGGTATTACTTACTTACTGCCCAAAAGTGTTCCTGAATCAGATCCCAAAAATTACAGGCCAGTAACATGTCTCTCTGTACTATATAAGTTATTAACATCAGTTTTACACGAAAAGATATACATACATTGTGATCAGAATAATATCATCAGCATGGAACAGAAAGGATGCATCAGAGGTACATTTGGATGCAAAGAACAGTTGACTGTGGACAGCGTAATCATAAAACAAGCTGAGGAAAAAATCCGAAACTTGAGCATGTGCTACATCGACTATAGAAAGGCATTTGATTCGGTACCTCATGAATGGCTGATACACATTTTGAAAATATATAAAATTAATACAAAGGTTGTAAAACTGCTCGCTGCCTTAATGAAAAACTGGTGCACGGAGATTAATTTGGAGAATTGTACATTTAAGATTGATATTCGTCGAGGAATATTTCAAGGCGATTCATTGAGTCCTCTATGGTATTGTTTGGCTATAAACCCCCTATCACAGCTTCTAAACAAGGAATGTCTAGGACACAGACTCCGACTGAGAGATCCTACCTCCCGAATCAGCCATTTATTATTTATGGATGATCTTAAACTGTTTGCCGACAGCCATAACCACCTGAACGCGCTGAAGTATGTGACGCGAGTATTTAGTGAAGACATTGTTATGTCCTTTGGATTTGATAAATGTGCCGAAATACACCTAAAAAAATGGTAAATTGGTCGAAGTACCTGATGTAACATGTGATTTTCGGCAGCTTTTGTACCACGACACTTATAAATACCTTGGTATCCAACAAAATAGACGAGTGAACCACACAAATATGAAGTCGATATTCAAGGAAAGGTAGAAATCAAGAATCACAAAGTTGATGAACAAAAAATTGTACTCTAGGAATCTAATAAGTGCTATTGACACCTATGCTGTCCCAGTATTGACATATTCTTTTGGTATCCTGAAATATTCAGATACAGACCTTCGGGAACTGGATACGATTACTCGAACCACCCTCACAAAATTCAGAATACATCATCCCAAGAGCGCTGTCGAAAGGCTTTATCTTCCCAGAAACCAAGGAGGTAGAGGCCTACTTAATATCTTCAATCTGTGCAGGTCACAAGAAAAGAAAATGCGAATGTACTATCACGCCTCGGATAGTGTGTTACTGAAGAATGTAGTTGCTGTAGATGCAAACTATTCAGCTCTAAATCTCCAGAAGAACCAACACTGAAATTGTTTCCAGATATGTAACATGCAGACAGCTTGGTAGAACAAGACCCTTCATGGAAAATATCCTAATCTCTTAAATAACCCATCAGTTGATAAAGTCTCTTCTCTCCTGTGGTTGAAAATGGGATATTTATTTCCTGAAACTGAAGGATTAATAATAGCAATTCAGGATGGGAGTAATAAAAACACGCAATTATGATAAACACATACTGAAGAGCAGTATAAAAGATGTCTGTAGAATGTGTAATCAACCAAATGAGACCATCGACCATGTGATTGCAGGTTGCCCACTTCTTGCCAACACTGCATATCTAGGGAGGCAGAATCAAGTAGCCAAAATAATCCATAGACAATTGACATCAAATTATAGACTAATTGAGAACCCTCCACCATTTTACAAATATTCACCTTCGCCGGTTATAGAAAGTAGTGAAATAGTACTCTACTGGGATATGCCTATTCCCACTGATAAGACTGTGGATTATAATCGCCCGGACATAGTAGTTATCAATAAAATACAAAAGTATGCAACAATCATAGATGTAGGCTGTCCACTGACAAAAAATCTGAACAAGACAGAATCGGAGAAGATTTCAAAATACCAGAATTTGGCAGCAGAAATCCAACATGTTTGGCAATTGAGTAAGGTTAAAATAGTGCCAATAATCATCTCAGCCACAGGAGTGGTGACAGACCGATTTGCTTCAGGTCTCACAAAAATAGGATTATCAAAAGGAATCTGCATAACCACCCAAAAAGCTTTAATCCCACAGACTTGCCATATTGTGCGAAAATTTTTAAACTGAAGGACGGACAAAGATGAATTTCTTCTCCGTCTTTCCCCAGATCTGTCATTACCAGTTGCATTTGCTAGAGCCTAAGTCGTATGAATAGATGAATGGTTCTCAATGCTTACTGAGAAAATTACAGAAATAATAATAATAATAATAATAATAATAATAATTAATAATAATAATAATAATAATAATAATAATAATAATAATAATAATAATAAACATTTTAAAAAGCGAGAGATTAAGATGTTTATTTACGAATCTTAAGTTAAGGTAACAAAATTTCTAGGTCTCTCAATTCAATCAAACCTCACATGGAATGTACATATAACAGAATTAAACACTAAATTAAGCTCATTATGTTATGCATTCAGAATTCTTTCTAATTCTGTCAGCCTTCATGCAGCTCGTTGCGTGTATTTTGCAAATCTACATTCCCGCCTGAGATATGCCATAATATTCTGGGAAAGTTCATCCTTTAGTTCCCAGACATTTCGATTGCAAAAGAAAATTATCCGAATGATGAAAAAATCCCATCCACGTGATCCGTGCAAGCCTCTCTTCATTGAGCTTGGAATCTTACCATTGTCTTGTCTATTTATTTATGAGTCTGTAGTATTTGTCAAAACTGACTTACTTAAAGGTGGGAACTTATTTTCATGTAATACTGATATTTATAGTTACAATACTCGACGTAGAAATCATGTTAATAAAGTGTCAGTATCAACAGCTCACTACAAGAAATCCACATACAATACATGTACGTTACTTTACAATGTATTGTCAGATGAAATTATACAATTAGAGACTATACTGATCGTCAAAAAGAAAAATAATGCTTACTGTAACAAAAACAAGATATAGTAAAATGAATTAGTTTACATTTGCATTGTATAATTAAAAAAAAGACTCAATATGCCTGTAACAAATAATGTACTTCCAGGTCAATGACCCCCATCTCGATCGGGGTTTTGTCCAGTTTCCCTGATCCATTGAGCAAATGCTGAGATTGCCCCTTGATTTGCTTCTGGACGTAAATGTAGCTTCACTATGCGCACGTTTTGTTGAACTTTCCTTTTGCTTCTAGTGGTAGTAGAGCTTAGGGTGAGTTTCTATTTTGTTAACAATAGAGAAAAATCAAATCTGTTTGTTCCTTTACTGTTAAAAATAAGTTTTCTATAATTTGGCAACGAAAATATCTAGTTTTTGAAATGTTAATCCCTCGCTTTTTAAATTTGTTATTATTATTATTATTGTTATTATTATTTATTATTATTGTTATTATTATTATTTATTATTATTGTTATTATTATTATTTATTATTATTATTTATTATTATTATTTATTATTATTATTTATTATTATTATTATTGTTGTTGTTGTTATTATTATTATTATTATTGTTTTTATTTTTATTGTTTTTATTTTCTCATCTTATTGGCACATTGGAATGAATTGCACAGATATACAGAATCAAAGCACAATACATATATTTTTAAAAGGAATTTATAATACATTGTTTCCCATGAATTTCCGTACTCTCCTTGTTGAAATAACAACTGCCTTCTGCATGGGTTTGTACAGGTCTTCATTCAACCCCAGTTGCTTAAGGCCCCACATCAGACTCCTAGGGATGACTCCGGTGCTTGAAACAATTATCGGGATAATGTTGACTGTTTTCATATTCCACTGTTTCTCAACGGGTTCAATAAGATTTGCATATTTACTGATTTTTTTAGTGTATTTGCTTTGAATGTTGCCAGTATTTGGGACAGAAACATCAATAAGCACGACAAGTTTCTCACACTTGTTAATCACAACCAAATCCGGTCTGTTGTGAATCACTGTCTGGTCTGTTAAGATAGTTCTATCCCAATACAAGCGCCACTCTTCGTTCTCCAGAGCACTCATAGGTTGGTACTTAAAGTACGGTACCTTATTTTCAGCCAGAAGACGACATTTCTGAGCCAACGCTTGATGTAAAATTTTGGCCACCGAATCATGTCGCTCATTATTTATTTATTTATATTTATTTATTTATTTATATTTATTTATTTATTTATTTATTTATTTATTTATATTTATTTATTTATTTATATTTATTTATTTATTTATATTTATTTATTTATTTATATTTATTTATTTATTTATTTAATACTAGATTTATTTAATAATAGATTGCGAGTTTTTTCTCCCTTTCAAAATTCAAAATTTAAGTAGTATATGACTTAGTATAGGGATCACAGAATTTTGAAAATGTGCACACAATTCACTTTCCCCCATAGCACGTCATACGCAGTTTTTACCTGTTTTTAACGTTAAATAAATAAATAAATAAATAAATAAATAAATAAATAAATAAATAAATAAATAAATAAATAAATAAATAAATAAATAAATAAATAAATAAATAAATAAATAAATAAATAAATAAATAAATAAAAGTATATTTACCGGTACATGGTCATAGTCGAGTTCATGGTATGGCCTTGAAAATAGATTTTATTACACGAGAGCTTTTTTTATTTTCAAAATTTATGTAGTATATGACTCAGTGTAGGGATCACAGAATTTTGAAAATCTGAACAGAATTCACTTCTCACTAGCATGTCATACGCAGTTTCAACTGTTTTTTGACGTAAAAATAAATAAATGGCGTTGAATAAAACTTTATATTTCCGACAGTCAGCCCAATATCTAGTACATCTGGTTTTTTAGTTGCGTCTCTAGGGTAGTAAGTTGGTTCTGGTTGTTAAATCTCAAACTTGGCTGACTGCTTAATTTACGAAAAATTAATTTAATACTGTCGCCAGCTGTACAAGACAGCACAATTTTTAAATAAGCCTCGCTACGAAATAAATAGCAAGGTGACCATGCTTGCACCTAATGAATGATTATGCAAAGCTAACACAAAAGCTTCTAAGCTATCGAATTCGAGAAGACTGTCGTCACATTCGAAACTGTTCAAATGGACGCTCCAGGTTCTATAATAAACAGGATCTTAATTTTAAAGGATCTCAATACTGGAGATATAACAATCAAATAACTCAAACATTACAATTTATTCATACAAATGTTATACAACAAAGGTTTTTCCTGATGCGCAGGTTCGCAAGCAGCTGCGGGAAAAACAATACAGAATTACGTAAATACCAAGCAAACATGAAGGACGGCAGCGCCGTCTTAGGCAAACATTGATAATTGGCGCGTCAAGAATGCGCCGACACACAGAATTACAGTATTTCAATCGACCTCTAGAAAAAACCCATTTTAGGGCGAGGAAGTTGAATACATACAAAATACAAACTTGTAACTAATCAAAACACTAATATTAGCGCGTCTAATGCGCTTACATATACAGAATTACTGTATTACAAGCGACCTCTGAAATGTCCAATTTAGGACGAGGAAGTTGAATACACATATAAACAAAATTGAAAAAGAAGCCGACCACGGCCTTCTTTCAATACAAAAGAACATGAGAAAGTGCATTACCGAATGAGCCTTTAAACCACTTTTCGTAGGAGTGCATAATACCAAAATTCTTGGAAATGGATCTCTTACCATAACTTACGAAACTGTACAAACATAAGAATGGAGCAGGGTTACTCCGGGACGAGAAGGAGCGGCCCAAGTGCCCGCCCGTCTCTCGTTCAACAAGGCCGTGACCGGACACGAACGTCGATCAACATACGGCCCAACAATGCCTGCATGTGACCCCACCGTTTCGTGCGATGCGAGCCGCCCTTTACCGCGGCCAAAGCTACCGCACGGGCCTAGCAGACGCCTTGCCAAAGCTCCAGCTGCCGAATGCGGCCAAGTGCCGTCTTACTCACGGCAGGAGCAACAATCCAATTACTGCCGAATGCGGCCAAGTGCCGTCTTACTCACGACAGGAACATAAACTGCAACATTAACAAACACATGAGAAATGCGCAGTATCAAAGCTAAACCTCCACAACAATCGGAGATCAGCAACCTTCAGACAAACAACAGAACGTACAGAGTAAACCTGCTGCAAAAATTGAGAATTTAAACAATTATGCAATTTACAAACATATCAACTCAAAAGATCCATTTCCAAATCCAAAAAACACACATTTCCAAGAAATCATATCATTATGCACTCGTAAATACTTAAAAATATACGGTTCAGAAGGAACCGGGCCTTTCTTCTAAAATACCACGAATGGCTCAGGTACATGCGTGACACTACATATGGCAAAACAAAATAATAGGCATTTAACAGGCTATTGCAACGACTTCGAAGGAGCCGGGCACAAAGAGCAATAGACTACATAACAAAGTTAAAAGACTAAAGCAAGAAAAGGCTACATTACAGCAAAAATGTGGCGAAAGGCTACATCACAAATGGCGAAAGGCACCGTGCGCGGGGAGCGCACGTCTTATATACTATCCCCTGAAGGGGTAACAGTGTGGCATGAGGGGGGGGTACAGTAGCGGGGAGGTATCGATCCATTATTAGGAACCTCTTTGCCTAAGAGCGTAGAAGATAACGCCTGCCGATATAGGCAGCCCGCCGATCACCTCGGAGAAGGTGGCGGCCTCTTGTAGCGTAGCAAGGCACTGCAGACATTGTATTGAAGATACATAAATAATTTTGAAATTGATGAAAAAACATTAATTTTGAGGCTACAAAGGCAAATGAGGTGACCAAATGATCCTAAATTTGATGTAGATTGCGGATTTTGATATAAGAACCCGCTACACTCAGTGGTTCTCTTATAATAAATAAAAACCTGTTTTGAAACTTGAAAAAATTGTTGCACATAATACAAATTTTTTCTCTGATCTTACCAAAGCAAAAAATTAGCTCTCAGTAACAATTTCTTAGGTTTTTGAAACCTTCTCATGGCCATGAGATCACAGTTTGACTGTTCAAGATTACCTTTTTAGAGAAAATTAAAGGTAAAAAGTTATCCATATATTAGCATGGTAAATCTAATTACATAACGAAACCTTACAAACTATGAATGTAGAATCTTCTCAGCAGGTCTTCTAGGATGATTGTTGGCTTCTTTTAGGTGTTCACACGCCGAAGTTCAGTAACTGTGTTTACTTAAATTTTCAAATTTAACACTGGTGGAGATAGTATATTGATGGTGGTGTTTTTTAAGATTTGTTATATTTTACCTGCTTGGTTACATGTGCGACATCCCCAGTTAGGGTGTTTGGCGTCAAATCGTCTAGTATTAGTGTGTTTTTCTTTGGGGTGAATAGATTAAGTATGTTTTGGGGTTCAATTTTTATTGTGCGTGTGTGGGGGGGAGGTTATACGCAGCTATTATATTCCATGACTGATTGTTCATTGTTAGGCTTATTGCTACTGTTTCCATTACTATGGTATTTAGTACAGCTATTTCGTTATTCGTGATATTTAAATTATTCCAGACTGCTATTAGCACCCCACCTCCTTTATTTTTAATTCTGGGTTAAAGTCCGGAACACGGTACATCCTTAGAGGAGCGCGGCGGCGAGGGGGGGAGTTAGATGGGAAGGGAAGGGGACAGAGGAGTCTCCTTAAGCCCCCCCCTCTCAAATTACGCTAAGCGCTCTGATAGAAATAAAAAAACTTACCTATAGGCGATTTTCATGGCTCGCCCTTCATACACTTTGTCTCCGCCGCATTTTAATCTCCAAATTACTTTAAAAGGTAAGTTTTCTCACTTCGCTCGCCCGGACCCAAGCAAGGCTCGTGCGGCAAAGCTCGTGCCTTCAGCACTCGCGTTTACTATAAACATCCTTGAGTATCCTATAAACATCCACCGCATAATTACCAATTCACTTTCATAAGAAAGCACTTCAGTAAGCACTTTATAAGAAAACCTCAAATTCAAACTTCTGCAACGAATTCTAATGATGAAAGCTTTGTTTATCACAGACACACCACGATCGCAGGCAGCACTATTTTCTAAAGAGCTCCGACTAGACCCTAGGGGCCTCACCTAACTTATGACGTCACGTTGGTGACCAATTATTATAATCGCCTAACCACCCCTCGTCCCCTCCACCAGGGATTTCCCCCTCGCCGGAGCGGGGCGAAGTGCGGGTTTAAACGACTTCCTTAGACTGTACTGTGTTCTAGACTTCAACCCAGTCTCCAAACTAAATTAATCTGCAATCTTAGTGTAAATCCGAAGAAAAGAATGAAAGTAGAGGCCCTGTGCAATGCCTTCGCTGCTTAGATTTTGGGCATACTAAAAATAGTTGCAATCACGCACTAGCCTGTATTTACTATGCTGAAAGTCATAATTCGGTTAATTTCCCCAATAAGAATGCTTCCAAATGTAGGCTTTGCATGGGCGCGCATAGGGCTTACGTACTCCAGAACGTTCTTACTACAAAAACATTTTGGAGTCGGCAACCAAGAGCAGTCAGGGAAAAGAACAAGATAAAGCTGGTGACAATAATATTTCTCCACCTCAGAATACAAATTCTTCTCAAAGAACACCTCCCCCATTGTTTAGTAACTCACACCAAGAACAATTTCCATCACTACCACAATCCTACCCCTCCGTAACTTCACTAGGTACAACAACCCTGTAAATCAATCAAGCTTCACTAGCTATAGCAGAATACAGAGCAACTCCACACAACCAAACGAACAAAATAATAATAACCCACTTTTAAATTCAATAATAAATTCCCTAACATCGTTTATAATCAACTTCATTAACTCCCTCATTCATTCAATAATAAATACGATTAAAGTAGGGAACACGGTACACCCTTAGAGAAGCGTTGCGGAGGGGAGGGGGAGGGGCAAAGGAGGGGAGTCTCCTTAAGCCCTCCCTCAAATTACGCTACGCGCTCTGATAGAAATGAATAAAACTTACCGATAGGCGATTTTCATGGGTCTTCCTTAATATACTTAGTTCCCGCCACATTTTAATGCCAAATTACTTCCAAAGGCAAGTTTTCTCGCTTCGCTCGCCCGGAACTCAGTCACGGGGAGGCTCGGCCTACGCCCTCGCGATCACTATAAACTTCCTTGAGTCTACCCACCGCATAATTACCAATTCACTTTTATAAGAAAGCACTTCAGTAAGCACTTTATAAGAAAACCTCGAATTCAAACTGCGTAGTTGCAAACACGTTTTGAAGAAAGAACACTGTAAGCTTTATCACACAGGCACACCACTCTGATCGCCGTACGATTTAGTAATAGAGCTCCGGCAAGGTACGAGGGTGGAATTGCCTCACCTTATAATCGCCTAACCATCCCTCGTCCCCTCCACCCTGTATTTCCCCCTCGCCGGAGTGGCGCGAAGTACCGATTTAAACGACTTCCTTAGGTTGTACCGTGTTCTAGACTTCAACCGGAGACTGTTTTCAATGTTCTGTGAGCCGTCAAATTCCGCGGCAATCACCAGTATTGGAGAATTGTTATTTAACAGTTTGGTGACACTTAAAAGGGGGGATGTGACGATTTGGGGTTTTTACGTAATTCCTCTTGGGTGATGGATACATGGACGTTCTTTAATATTACCGAGAATTTCTTGTTCTCCGGGTCTTTGTATGAGTGAAAGTTCATTTTTGTTTAAATGAAATATTTAATGGATTTTGTAAAGTCTGTGACGGTTGTAAACTTAATTTTCAATTTGGTGTTATTATAGTCAAAGGTGAACTGAGGAGATATATTGTTTTTTATTTCCTTATTAAACTCTGCTACATATGTAATGAATTTCACAAAGATTGGGGGATTTTCACATTTTCGGACGTTTCTGAGGGGTTTTCGTCGATGAATAAAAACCTATTGCCACGATTCTCCAGATTTTCTAGAGGTGTGAATTTGTTAACAACTGGCACTGAATACTGAATATCTGCGTCTTTGGTGGGCTTTTTAAGAGGTTGTTCTGTTGAATTGCTGTCTGCATGACATCTTTTACCGTTGTTTCCACTTACAAACACTATTTCACTTCCAATGGGAGATACATTCACTGCGCCATTGCATGGAGGTATGCTACTAACCTGTTGAGGGCCACCTGTGGCCAAGTCAAAGTATGACACATTTGTACTGTCTATGCTGCCGTCGTGAGTCTGCAAGTTGAGATGACCGTTGTGGTGTTGAAGTCCCATGCTGTCGATGCCAGGGGGTTGGATTTCATGCTGATTGGTGGAGTTTACCTCCATGGCACTCGCTGGGTTGTAGAGGAACGCCATTGATTCTGCTACGGCTTGGCCGAGGCGGCTTCACTGTTTACGTTGAAGTATTATCACTTGACGAAGAAATCGTGTGACTGAAGCACTATAGAAACACTATACTAAATTACGAAGCACTATTAATGTACAAGACACTGCTTGTCTGGGCAGACCGCGAGACTGATAACACAGCTCGATACTCTGGTGGAATTTCCATCAGCTGCGCTGCTCGGAGCTCCACTGGGAACGACTGTTCCCGACCGAGGTTCGAAGCGAAGTGGTGGTTGAGGCGACGACGCGTAGTTCTGGCTGAGCAATGCAGGGTTGATGCTGCCCTCGCTGCTGGTCGGGAGTGGCGTTGATGCGAGGCTGGAATGCGAACGTTTGCTGGAATCGGCAAACCTCGCCGCTTGCTGGAATCGGCAACACTGAAGAAACGTTACTATTGTCACCGTTATTGATGATGTGCCGGGCTTCGGATATTGTTTGCCCTATGCAATGGCATAAGACATAATTTTCCCTGAATAGTTGTGTTCAGATATTAGAGATGATACTGAACATAGACACAGACTATACACAGACTATTCACTAGTAGACTACTGTGCCGGGGCTGATGTAGCCTGTCCGGCGCGGAGCGATATCGACTGCTATAAACGGAGCGATCTACAGGCCAGTTTTCGTGTGCAAATTTTCAGTGAAAAAGAATATACCTAGCCAAATAAGAAGGTGAACCGGGCCCCCAAACCAAATCGATAATCGCGAAACTCATATGAAAGAGAATAAAAAATGCCAAAGATTCCAAAAAACCAGCCTGCTTGGGCAATGGGTTGCAGAGATCCAATGAGAAACGTGATTTCTACGTTTTTTCTCAGTTTCTATTGCATGTATCAGTCTGAAAAAAATTGCAGAGACGGGAGAAAATAGTTGAATTTGAAGCCATTTTTGTCAACCAATTTTGGCGTTAAATTCAAATAGAAAAATAAATAAATTTTTGAAATTGATTTTCGGCGTGAAACGAATTAGTCTCAATTTTTTCTAGAACGTGCCTCATAACATTCTATAACATTTTTTAAAGATTTTTAAACAATGTGGACAATAGTAAAAAAATTAAAACCAATTCTATCAATTTAAAAAGTTCAAATTCGCGCCAAAATCTGACTGGAAAAAAATTTCATCAATGCTTAAACAATTTACAGTTTAAATTCTTGAAGTCTCTCTTACCAGCATGATTTACAACTTTTTGGTGACAAATGTATGTTTTTTATGTGGAAAGAGTTCATATTATCGAAATAAAATAATCAAACCCTTCTTTCTTATAGATTTATGGGTTGTTTTTAATATAGAGATAAAATTACTCATTTGTAGGTTTATTTATCATTTACAATTAGACCTAGACAATCATTGTCACTGTCTTCTTTAATAACTGCGATCACGCGTTCGTTTATAAACAGTCCATTCAAAATGTCTGACGGTTTAACAATTTTTGTCAAGTAACGAGCGTGTGCCAAATAATAAATTATATAATTATGCATAAATGGTCCTCTATGTATATATTTAGACAGTCAAATATTTCTTAAGAAATTGAGAATATCTCATATAGTATCTTCTTTATTATACGATGTTTCAGAAACCTCTTGTTCCCATCAGAGAAAAGTTCTATACAACGAGTATTAGTGGCATTTAACGGATATAATAAAAATGTACAATTTACTATAGAAATTTAGGGAAACAGTGCCATTCATTTTCTAGATGTTACGATCGTTAGAAATGGAAACAACTTAATTACCACTTGGTATCAAAAACAAATTTGTACAAATATATCTTTGAACTATCTTTCCAACCACACCCCAAAAAGTATGAGTTATTTATGAATGGGTTGATGGAGCATTAAAACTCTCTGAACCATTTTTTCATCACCAGAATTGAAATATTGTAAAAAATAGTTTATTACTTAATAATTATCCACACTATTTTATTAATAAATTCATAAAGAAACAAATGTTACACATCAAAATAAGCGGAAAAAATAGATCGGAAAATTTCATTTAGAAAACAAAATTATTTTTGCCATATATTTCGAAAAAACTAAAAAAAATAAAATTTAAAAAATGGAATTAGAATAATATACAAAATATGTTATAAACAATTTATAGTTACTAATAAAAAAAGAACCCATTCTGAAATATGAAGAAAATGTCGTTTACCAGATTGAAAACCAAAATTCCCAAAAAAAAAAAAAAAAAAAAAAAACTAATAGATAAACATGAAAAGAACCCCATAAATTAAATTAGATTTCGAAACATGGAATTAATGAAAATCACAAAATTGATTTCGAAAATGTAAAAATTGTTGAACAAAAACATCGAAAATGGGGGAAGGACACGAAAAAAATCGGTGGAAAATTAATTTCGAAAAAAATCGGTGGAATTTTAATTTTTTTAACTGATAAAATTGGTTTTATTTTTTTCACTAACGTCCACATTGTTTAAAGCCTGAAAAAAGGATATGTTATAGACTGTTATGAGACACATTCTAGAAAAAACGGAGACAGTACTTCAACGTTATCACATCGAAAATCAATTTCAAAATTATTTATTTATTATATTTATTTTTTATATTATTTATTTTTTCTATTTGAATTTGGCACTAAAATTAATTGCCGATAATATCTTTAAATTCAACAATTTTTCCTCGTCTTTTCAATTTTTTTTCTGTCTGATACATGCAATAGAAGCTGAGAAAACATAAAACGTGAAAAATACGTTTCTCATTGTCTTTCTGCAACAGATTGCCCTAGGAGGCTGATTTTTGGGGGATCTACGGCATTTTTTATTCTCTTTAATCGTGATTATTGATTTGGTTTGGGGGCACTTTTCACCTCCTTATTCGGTTATATCCTTTCCACAAATAAACATATGTCAAAACTCTTCTATAACGGTGTTATTACTTTTTCACATACTCCTTGCTAATGCTATCTGTTGCTACACCTACTGATTAGAATGAAATATTGAGTGTTATAATAATGTATTTACATTTTTGGAACTGGGGAGCTGGAAGCGTTAATGTCTATATTTATATGTATTCTAACACGCCCACCTAATACTTTCCACACGTGGTGAAGGCGTGATAGAATGAATGCTCGTGAAGCGAGCTTAAAATTCTCAGGAAGCAGGATCTTTTGGGTAAGAGAAAGGTCTGAACCCTTGACACAATGAATCAGATAAAATACGAATAAAATGAACATATATTCAATGAAAAAAAAAATACAGTGACGCAATTTCATAACAGGATAATGCACTTTAAGTAGCTGGTCACTCAAAAAAAATAAAACAAGACAAAACAAAAAATAGGCGTCACCTCAACTGCCTGAACACACTTTCACCAATTACAATTTACAATTTGCTCACTCTTTTCTGAGTTTTTCCACTACCAAATTATTTTACTCTTTTAACCTCTAGTTTTCCGTGCATGGCTTTTAAAACGAATTTCACACTTGTTTCAAGGAATCCTGTTCACGGGTGGGGTTCAGAGGTGGGGTCACCTTGGGCTCCGCACTCACTATAACACTGAATAAAACGTAGCATTCACGTTACTGAAATCTGACCCCTTTACATATCACAAAAAAAAGCAATTACTTTTAACACAATACAACAAACTGACTTTTCCAGATAATATCAACTGTACAACATATGAAAATCATGAATTATTTATGTAAAATTGTACAAGGTATGGCCTCTTTTAATGAATTTAATGACACGTGCAGTAAATGAACTTGAAACTGCCACTCACATCGTTCGAAATACTTCTCCCACCTATTCTAGACTTTTCACCCACTTTTAACACTAATTGTCGTGTATTTACCGCTATCCTCTTTTCCCAACTGATGGCCGCATAAACGTTGCCAGTTCCTTTACCTCAACAGCTCCGCATCGCTCGCCTGTAGGTAACCTTGGGGATTTTCTGCCGCTCGCCCCGCGTTGCCACTCGTCTTCGCTTGCTGTCCCACGACGACAGCAGTTTCCTTCGCTCGGACTCTGCCAGGCCTCCAATTTCCACACCGTTCCCGTTCTGGATTCGAACGATTTTCGTTCCAGTCCAAATCTTTCTCACCTGCGCTTCGCTCTTTCTGGAGTCGTCCTTCTTCTTCTGCGCCTCGTACAAGTTTGTTCGCGCTTCCAGTCTCGAAATTATTAATGTTGCAGAAGTTATGCTTAAATGCTCGGCCGACCTACCACACTTTAGGCATGTGTGGTTTCAGCGTGCAATGTGAGATGCTGGATTTAGTTAATGTCCTTCTGCGCGAATTTTACAAATTTGACATTATTTCGGCGTCAGTCACTTCGCTTGCTTTCTCAAATATTGTGAATGCGACGGATGCTTGTGCACTCTATTTCTTAATTACCTCACTTTCGAAGATACGCTTCTCAAGCTAACTTTTAACTACCAAGTTAAAATAAACTCCTATGCTATCAAGTTACAACCGCCGTCGCTGCTGCAATCGAAGAGTGCTCGCCGTTGCTTCTGCAGTCAAAGAGAGTTCCTCCGAGGCGCGCCGCGATACTTATGGTACTCGCGCCTGGAGAAATTTTGGAGGGGTGAATATTCTCCTCCTTTCGTGACCTCCCGGAAAAACATTATTCACTAGTTCGGGCGTCATAGTTCGAAAAGCTGAGGGCAGATGTCGCGTTTACTAGCCATCGCTCCGCCGCGTACCCTAGTCCTCTCTGTTCGTGGGCTTCTTTTCGTAGCTGATGGTGGCGTTATGGGGTTGTCTAATCCCGTGACGTCACAGTATATAACAATTTATGCAAAACTATTGTTTTCTTATATATTTAATTTGAATGTGTCAATAATTGACCTCTTAAAAAGGTGAAAGAAGGTATTCTCCCGGGGGGATAAAATAGTATAAGTCGTGCTTACAACAAGCTCCGCCTATTTCGCCTTAAAAGGCGCGAAGGAAAGGGAGAATTTTCAGGGGGAGGTATTTCTGGGAGGTTAGCGAAGTCAATTACTGACTCCTTGCTGCAAAGTTCAGGATTGGTCGGCAGCCTACTCGAGAAGTATTTTTGAAATGTATGAGGTAATTGTCAAACAAAGAGAACTAAAAGTATTTAGAATAAAATGGAAAGTTAGAGAATTGAAAAAGAAACAATTTCTAAACAGCAACAATTTTCACCGCAGTATCTGCGAGCGTTGTGGCCACACGTCCGCTCCATCTCCGCTAAGAACTGCAAGCGTTTGTAGCGGAGAAACTAAGCGAGCAAAACAGCTTGACGAATAGACTTGCGTAGGAACTACGAGAGGATTAACTGTCAAAAAATGGGAGTTGTCATAAGATGCTAATTTCTTATAAACAATTCCACGAAAACGAGAGGCAATAGTGCCGATCGAATCGCGAAATTTTGCATTTCCTCGAAAGACAGTTTAGAAAAGACAATACTATTTTTTTTTGTAAAATTTGCATTTTATAAGCAATTTTCAATTTTTGCAATTCTGAAGCGGGAAGGGTTCCTGATGTCCCAGAACCGAAAACAGCGAATTAACAATTTTGCAACAATTAAGTTTATAAACAATTCTGAAATGTGCGCTATTCCTTTTTGGGAATGTCCCCATAATTATGTCCCCTCTTATGTGAATATTTCAAAATAACAATTTCGATAAAAGATGTAAAATTATTGATAAATACTTTTATTTAATTGTGGCTAAAATTATAAATATACACTTGGTCTGTGAATTTTGCTGTCTTTTATTGAAATAATTTCCTAAAAGTCTAAATATACAATTTTACAATTTTTGCAAATTTTATAAATCGTGAACAATTGCAAATTTTAAAAAAAATTTTTTTAATTATTGTATTGTTAAGTTTAACGTAATAACGTTTATATATACTTCCATTAGCTCTACAACCGTTTGTGGGTCTTGGCTTTTTCAATTAAGCCAGTCCATCTTTTCCTATCCTCTATAGTCACTCTCCACTCTTTTTCTTTCAATATCCTTAAATCTTGGCACACGTCATCAATCCACCGAGATCTTGGTCTTCCTCTCTTTCTTGCACCTGTTGTCACCCATTCCATTATCTTCTTTGGGAGTCTACCTGCATTCTTCGAATATGAACCAGCCACTTAATTCTTTGGGCCTTAAAAAAATCTGATAATATCCTCCCTTTCTGTTAAGTCCTCTATTTCATGGTTATTTCTTATTCTACATACATCAGTAGTAACTTCTATTGGTTCATATATTTTACGTATTATCTGTCTCTCAAATATTCTTAGATGGTTTATATATTTATTTCAATTAATTTACTTTCCTGTTCATAAAATTGTTTCATTCCATGTATTGTTATTTTTAAATATTTCCACATGTAAACTAGCGACGTCTGCCATTTTCTACGACATAATTTTGTTAGGTCACTCCCCCCTCCCTCGTTGAGATTGCCTGCGATTGGCTGTGAGGCTCCGCCTTCGATGTTTCGTCATGACAAGGGCTGCCCACTTAGCCGTAGACGGCCGTGATCAATTTTTTATTCAAAAGCTATACTATCTATAAATAGTAATCACAGGTCCGAGATGTAAAATTGTTCACAGGTACAAGATGATGTCTAGTTTAAAAAATCCATGCTGCCGTACTATCAGTAATATTAAAATGAAAATAATTACAGAGACATTCTCAGAATATAATAGACAATCAATACGAGTTGCCTGACGTTAACTTTCAGCAATAATAAAAACAAACCAATTCTTTGCCAATAGCTGAACTCGTGGCTCATTGCAAAGTCGCAAGCCTTTCACCACTGAGGTCCGGGTTCGATTCCCGTCGAATCTCAAGTGAAATTTGTTCCAACAAAACGAGTTCGGCTGCTTCACAAGGGCTAGTCCAACCCCTGTGAAGTGTCCTAAACCCTACCCCTATCCTTATTCCTTCCTAATTCTGGCCGCTGGGTAGTGACGCAGGAGCGCGCGGTAGGAGGCGCGAACGCGGAGATGCTACCTGGCGGTCCTCTTGACAACCGACTGCGACGAGACGCGACAGACAATATTAACGGAGGATTACTCCAAAAAACAAGCGCTGTAATGGGAGGATTACTCCAAGAAGCGCAAAGCGCTCAACGCCCCCCAAGGGGCTTGGAGACGCGTTGCGTCAAAATAGACGCAACAAATTAAAAAAAAAAATTGACCACGGATCCCACAGAGTTCGATCGTAGCCCTATCGTCTTTCTTTCCCACTAATTGATGTGCCCTAAATATCCACTAAACGATTTTAAAAACGGAAGAAGGCTGTGCAATTTGTTCATTGCAAGCGCCATTGAAAATGAACTAATGCAATTGGCTGATGTTAAGGTAACAAAATTCCTTGATCTCTCAATTCAGCCGAACCTCAAATAGAATATCCAAATAAATTAATTAAACACTAAATTAAGTTCATTATGTTATGCATTCAGAATTCTTTCAAATTCTGTCAGCCTTCATGCAGCTCGTTGTGTACATTTTGTAAATGTACATTCCTGCCTGAGATATGACATAATACATTGAGGAAGCTCATTCTATAGAACCCAAACTTTTAGATTGCAGAAAAATATTATACAAATAATGAGAAAATGCCATCCACATGATTCCTGCAAGCCTCCCTTCACTGAGCTTGGAATCTTACCTTTACCTTGCATATTATTTACAAATTTGTAATTTTTGTCAAAATTGACTTTCTTCCTGTTGGCAACATATAATACATGTATGCTACTATACAATACATTGCCATATGACAATGTATTGTACAATTAAACCGTTAAAATCAGTACACAAGTGTAAATTAGAAGTAAATTTTTTTGCTGCAGCATAACTGTTTGTATACAATTAGAAATTATGCTGACCATCAAAAAGAAAAATTTTATTTATTTGAACAGTGCTAGTTTTACATTTGTTTTGTATAACATTAAAAAAGACTTAATACGCCTGCAGCAAATAGCTGCAGTACATACTTCAGCTTACAGGTCAGTGACCTCTATTTGATTAGGTTTTTGTCCAGTTTCCCTGATCCATTGAGCAAATGCTGAGACGGCCCATTGTTTTGCTTCTAGACATAAATGTAGCTTTACTGTGCACACGTTCTGTTGAGTTTTCCTTTTGCTAGAAGTGGTAGGAGTAGAGCCAGGGGTACGATATTCTATTTTATTAGCAATACCAAAAAATCAAATGTGCAGATCATTTATTGATGCAAATAAGTTTTCTATAACTTGTGAGTGAAAAGGTCTAGTTTTCAAATGTTGATAACCTTGTTTGTTTTGATACTTCTTTCATTGATCAACAATTTTTACTTAAAATGGTGGGAAGAGATTCTGAAGCTTAAGAAAACGGGCGCAAATGATACTTTTCCCTCTCATACATCACATACAGTTTTTACTGTTTTTGACTAAATAA
Organism: Teleogryllus oceanicus; assembly: GCA_964035755.1. NCBI lineage: Eukaryota > Metazoa > Arthropoda > Insecta > Orthoptera > Gryllidae > Teleogryllus > Teleogryllus oceanicus. The sequence continues at coordinate 171,315,111 of CAXIVR010000001.1, read as the reverse complement.
ATCAAATCAAAAACAAAGCAGAACAAAATGCTACTTTTCAGCCAAAAATAACTTGGCTGTAAAGAGCAAACAGTTTCTTAACTAGCTAATATTATAACTCTTAGCATACCCTTGACAAACTAATATGAATAGCAGTCACTAGATGGTACTGACATGGTCTAAAAGTTTGTGTTCAAACCGGGACTATGTCCAAGGTACAACCAGGGCAGACACCAAGCAAAAGAAAACCATCCAGCAGTTTGGGGCTGCATTTTGAAAGCAAAAACGTATGTTGGAAATTATAAAAATAATAAAAGTTATTATCTGATTATACAATTAAAAGATAAAAAAAAAGAATGCACTCACTTCAGGTGATGAGATTCTCTGGTGTCATAAATTTCCTGTCTTTCGGTCTTGCTAAAAAAATATAGGCACCATGCAACATGCTTTGTGTATCTTTAGCTATCTAATTGGATACATCCCACTATGTCTTAGTAGATGCATGTTCCAATCCTATAGCTCATACATTTGGTACCACTCAAGATTTTGAAAGTTTTATAACAACATTTCCTTTAGTTGGAAAATACAATATGATTGTTTTCTTGTCTTAGAAGACTTCTTTGAATGTGACACAGTTAAAATCCTGCATATTAATATACATTTTAAATTACGTTGAAGTCCCACCTATCTTGTGCAATGAATTTTTTTCTTGTGTCCAGTCAAACCAAATGTGTTGACAGTGACTTTTACTATCTAGAAACTAAAAAATGAAAAAAATTCAAATACAAAAATCCATAGCAGATTTTTCTCTTTAATCAAATTTCAAAGAGAATCTTGAAGATTTATGTTGATTTGTCTGATTGAGTTAAAAAGTAACAAAAATGAGTATTTATATTCATGCATTATTATAAAAATATAATGGACAAGGATTTCATTGCAACATTAAAAAGCAGTAAGTTTATAAATGGGTTGAAAACTATTTAAGGCCTTTTAAGACATGTTTGACTATAATTTCATGGATATGTTTTAAAACGTATTCTTTAAATCAGTGTTTTCATATGTATTCAGTGAAGATACATTTTATTGCTTGTATATTTTGAAAATCATTTATTTACTGTAGACACTAAGGATGGTAATGTCATTGCAATTAGTAATATAATTGTTACAATTTCTTAAAATATGTAATATGTAATGTATGATGTAAAAAATGAAACACTTGTGTAAATAAAAATGACGCCTAAGTACAATAAAAGTAATTGCTTTTCTAATTATAAATTTAGGTTATATATCTCTGTTTAAAAATTAATTTCATTATTGTTATTGTGAGAAGTAATCTTTTTTGCAACTGTATTATCATATTTATTACAATCTGTATTGTTATATTTATCAATTAATGTTTCTATTTATTAACATCGTTAATTTATCCAAAAATGTATATTTTGTCAAAAATAGAAAACTTGTCTGGACGTATTTTAAGGCTCTTCAAAAAACAAAAAATGTATTTAAAATTATACAAATTTCAATTACAAGAGTTTATTTCATTACTTAAAGCTAAATGGAAATGTTATTCAATGAAGGTTTAATTTCAATAGGACATTTTTTGTTCATTATTTAATAAAAAATATAACAATATATATTGGCGAAGAATAAAAGTTTGCTTGGGGCAGCAAAATACACTGAGCTGAATCTGGGTACAACAGAATCCCTTATGTATTTCAGTAAAAAGCCCTTTAAAATAGTTATGTTTCTATTCATATACAAGTGTTAAATACAGATAATTTGTGATATATTACTGTGGGTGCATACAAAATAAGAAAATTGAAATTAAGGATATAAATGAATATAGACAGTAATAAGTAAAATTAAAGAAGTATTATATTTGAATTTAAGTGCATTGGAATATTTTTATATAATGTGGTAGTTTAAAAACAATATTCACACCATTATAATATATTTTAGTAATTTTATCTTGCTTATATTGTGTGAATTAATTTTATAATTTTGTGATAATTAGGATCGGGAATTTGTGGAGATGGAGGTTCCCTATAATGGTCAACCTAAACGACCTGGATCACCATCACCACTAGCAAGCCCTACTCACTCAGCAGCAAGTCATCCAGGATTGTTGCATGCCTGCTGTGGGCGCTGCTGTGGCCAGCGCTACCAGGTATGATGGGAACTGTAGTAAATGAGGATCTATTTTGACTTGTAAATTTGAGCACAGCCTCAGCGCTAAGTTGGCTATGGTTGCTCACCCACTAAAAATATTTTATACTGAATCTATGTAAGTCACATGTAGATAATTAATATATGATATTGTCTTTTTGGTTTTTATCATATACTTTATATATGAAAAGTGATATGAATTTATCAAAAGATAATCTCACCCAGAAAGTGTTATGTGTAAATATGTAGGTTTGAGAATAATTTTTTCACATGTTCACCAGAATGATGCTTGCAAATTCATCAGTATTTATATTGTAGGTAAATCAAATTATCTTTGAATGTGTGTGTCTATATGTGTGTGTGTGTGTGTGTGTGTGTGTGTATAGATACATATATATAGACACACACACACATACACACACACTTACTTTTCAAAGAAACACATTCACGCATACATACATATGTATGTATCACGCAAACACACATTCAAAGATAATTTGATTAATTTACATTATTTGATTCATCTGTATAATACAGGTGTATCTATATGAGTATGAGAAAAAAAAACAGGTTGGTAAATATTGAAGATAGACTACAGACATCCATACATTTTAATTCACTATTAAGCTTTTACTAAACACTGAAACATCATTATTATCACACCTCACATATGAGCATGTTATCCTTCCTTTAGTTCTGTTCAGTGTCACAACTGTGCTCACTAAACGTGTAGTTTATGCTGGCTGAGCTGCTTCTCTTTATCATATCTGATATTTCACAACAAGATAAAATTACATCTTAGCATAGCACTCATCACTTAAAACACTATTTGGATAAATTTTCTACTATCATTTATATGTTTCTAAAGTACAGTATGCACTTAGCACCTAATTTTTGTAACTGATTTGAATAATTAGAATGTACATGCAATGAAAAGAATCCATTAGAAGCATCACAAACACTATGCATATAGAAACCTTTTTAAAAAAAGGAAAAATTAAAACTTTTTCATTTATAACAAAACATAATGAAAAAACTGAAAATTAATGTGGTTGAAAGGAAGTTTAATCAGTTAGTAAAATGATGTTTTTAATAATGTAGCATTTGTTTGCATTTGGATAGTGGTATTCAAAGAGGTGTGAGATATTACTTTCCACAGCCCTTATTTTATAATATGTGTAAATAAACCAAATGAAATTTTAAGATACAAGTATGATTTGGTTGTCCTATCTTATAATATATTTCATAGATATTTCCCATATTATTCAATATTTCCCAGTCTCTTTTTTTTTCAGACAACCACAATTAAATACCCGTTATCCAAATTTATTTCATACATTTATCCAAAGAAAATTGTTGATGTTTCAGAGACTTTTCCGTCTCTCTCATCAGGTTGTTGTTCTATACATAAAAAGTTATATATATATATATATATATATATATATATATATATATATATATATATATATATATATATATATATATATATATATATATATATATATACCACATATATAACCACAATTAAATACCCGTTATCCAAATTTATTTCATACATTTATCCAAAGAAAATTGTTGATGTTTCAGAGACTTTTCCGTCTCTCTCATCAGGTTGTTGTTCTATACATAAAAAGTTATATATATATATATATATATATATATATATATATATATCTGTGTGTCTGTGTGCTATGTGCGCGTGTGCGTGTGCGCGTGTGTGTGCGTGCGTGTGTGTGCGTGTGGGTGTGCGTGTGCGTGTGCGTGTGGGTGTGCGTGTGGGTGGGTGTGCGTGTGGGTGGGTGTGCGTGTGGGTGGGTGTGTGTGTGGGTGTGGGTGTGGGTGTGCGTGTGCGTGTGGGTGTGCGTGTGCGTATATACACACACACACACTTTTTTGCACTTATGAAGGAACTTTTTATGTATGTATATAGACACACACAATCTCATAAGGGAGACACAAAAGTCCCCCAAACCCCAATTTACATTAAATAAAATTATAGAATAAATTTGGACATAGTGTATTTAATTGTGGTTGCCCAAAATTTAAATGAGACTGGAAAATATTTGAAAATACAAATTAAATTTTGTGTAAGAAAATAAAGACAAGTATAAGCCACCAAAACAATGCATTGTGTTGGTGTGTGGTTTTGGAGATACATATGTTTTGGATATTTAATAGACTGTATTGTCTTTAAGTAAGTTAACTGTAAAATTACTGGTCACTTCCAAATATTTTTCTGAAATTCATCCTTTCATTATTTTGTTAACAATCCTTAACAATAAGCAATATTAATACTCAATAATTCCATAACTTTTATCTAACCTCAATACAATTTAAGTGGAGGATTAAATATCCTATAGAGAGTGAATTATAATTCATAAGTTTATACGAAACTATAAAATTAAATTAAATAATGTATTAATAATGAAATAATGTCTCTTTTCAAAAATTTGTTTTTTATTCACGATGATTAAATTGTGTAATATAATATTCCTTCAGTTTTCATAGTAAAGAAAACATGGAACATTATAATTAAAACTATTTACAAGTTCATATTTGTTTAATTTTTTTTTTGTTTCTCTTTTAATGCAGTTTATAATACAGTGATTAGGTCACAGCAATGACATTTCACATTCATGTGTTATATTTTGTATTAAATTGCTACTCTTACATTAACGGTACATATCACAGAATACATCCTAATCAGTTTGAAACACAGGCAGAAAGAGATTTGTGCAGCCAGCCAGCACACTTCTAAAAGAAAGAGAACCAAAGAATATAATTTCTATTTTTTTTCTGTTTACAATTCATATTTAATTTTGCATGGTTCTTTCTCTATTGAATTATTATTATTATTATTATTATTATTATTATTATTATTATTATTATATCATCATCATCATTATTATTATTATTATTATAAATTTTTGCAGTTATGTGAAAAGTAATTTAATTTTGTCAATTTTGTCATTGGTGGCATCATGAACAATCAGATTTTTCATAATTTTTAGTAATTTCTTTTCTATAATGAGATGCATGTATATTTATCGTCATTATAAGAAAATTAACAGTATATTGTGACTTCATTTTTCTTTCTACTGTTTTGCTCCAGATGGCAGCAAATTTTAAAGCATCTATTGAAATGTATAATAAGTTCATAACATTGTAATATTTTATAATTTATTCAATTCAATTCACACGGAATACATAGTCATAAAAGCACAGTTTCCACATGCCAATCATATTTTATGAAAAGATGTTGTGCATTGTCTCTAGTAGATTTTTATTTCATGCATTATGATTCCAATGAACCAACAGTGGTATAAGGGCTCAGCGATTATTTCTGTCTAAAGATAAACAAGAGTACTTGCCCCAACAACTTCCATACTTATTTTATGATTCATAAGCTTATAATATTTTATATCAGAATATTGTTTAATTTTAAAGGCTTTTATTTTGTTTCCAAACTTGTAAATTTGTTTTTAAAAAATGTTATTAAAACCATACTGATAAATATAATATTGATAAACATGAAATTCAATGTATGCAAGAAAATCTGAGTCCTTCTACTCTTGAAAATCTTTCTATAAAGGATTATAAATCTTGATTGTTTAGTTATTGAAGTTCTTCTAAAATACAATAGACAAGTGTTTAATTTCTATATAAAATTGAAAAATGGATTTTTATTCTAGAAACTTTAATTACAGTTATTAGAAAAGCCAAAAAATTATATTTATAATAATGTTCACATAGATAACAATTATGCTTTACAGTAATAAACATTTTAAAATTATTTTGATTATAAATATTTTTCAAAAAAGTAATATATTTTTTCATAATAGTATAAATATATGCCCTCAGATAACAGGAATACTGTGAATCAGAAGTTGGAGATATCAAAACAAATATTAATATCATATCCTTTTTCTACATTATTTGGAATGAGTTCTAATAACCATTCACTATTTTGAGTGAGGGTGTAGTGCTGGATTGCCAAGTACAGTTTACTATTAATTCATTAATTGAGCATGTTTTTAAGTTCAATTCTAATCTTCATTTGTTGTAAAAGTTTCTGAATAGTTTGTGGTGGCAAAGCTCCATCCTTCTAGGCAACAGAATGACCTAAAACAATGAGGATTGAATTTTCATGGAAAAGTATGAAAAATTTAAATCTTGAACCTTGAATGCCAAAGATTGGATAAAAATATTAAAAATGACATATGCAATCATAACATCATTTTATTTACATTCTTGAAAAATATTGTGAAGTTAAGTTTAGTGTAATCTCTTAGTCATTAATATTCCCTTGCATGTTTGTAGAGAAATCAAAACAGCAATTTCTTTATAATTTTTGTGATAATAGGGTGATCAAATGACCCTATTATTCTCCAAGATATTTCTGGATTATGTAAGTTCACGAAAATTAATGCAAAGCTGCAAAATATCCCTAATTTACTGGAAACCTTTGCACAAATTTATTAATGAAAACTGTGTCAGAAAACAATACAGATCCTATAATCCATAAAAATAAACCAAATTTAAGATACAGTGAGATTCCTCAAGATTTCATAAACAATTTAACCTGAAATTAGTTAACCTTGACATTCATTTCATGTTTATTTTCTATATTGAAACAGTATATTGGAGTTTTTTTTGGTATCTTAGCTTCTGGCTCATGGTGAATGTTATGTTAATGTAAAACATAAAAAGATTATTACATATATGTAATATAAGTGAAAAGAAGATCATCTTAATATATTTAATTCAAATATAAATATGAAAATTAGAATAAATCCCACCCAGATGAGTATTGGAATTAATAATACTATTTTTATACATTTCAGAAAGTCCATTTGACTTGTTCTTTGAAATTAGTTATGTTACAATGTATTTGTTCAATTTTTATGATAGCATTACATTATATTTATTTGTAACTTGTTACTAGTTGTAAACAAAACAAGTCAAAATTAAATATCTTGCTTCTCACCTAAGGTGTATATAAAACACTGTTGTTAAATCAATTCTGAATTTTAAACAATAGAGCATGTGTGTCTATATTATACACACACACACACACACACACACACACACACACACACACACACATACATATATATATATATATATATATATATATATATATATATATATATATATATATATATATATATATATATATATATATATATATATATATATATATGAGAGAGAGAGAGAAAGAGAGAGATAATATAGACACATACAGTTGGGGGTGTATGGCACTCTATTAAGCGATATAAGATGTATAGGACATAAGAGATGCTATAGGGTAAATGTTTCCATTTCATCATAGTCAATTGTTGGCAAAATGAATTCTAAATGCATCTCTCAATTCAATAGTATGAGAAAAGACAATCATTATGCTACATTAAGCAAATTACTTTTTTATATCAATAAAAACATAAAATATAATCATTCAGTAAAATTAGAGTAACATTATATATTTCAAATGTAATTGTTCAAATAATGATGCAATGGAAGCTGATAACTACTATTATATCCAATTAAATTGATATCCATTTTATTTTTAATTTTCAAACAAAGATGATGTAGTTTGTAAAATAAACACAGCCATCTCATAATATATATTTGTTGTTTTTATGTTTCTCTTGAATGACGTTAATACCATGAGAACAGTAACAAACATTGAGAAATGATGAAAAAATTGATATAATGTGCAATAAATAGATCTTAAAATAAGAATGATTTAAAATTGTAAATAATTATAATTTATGTTTTATTTTATAAAACCAATATAATTTGTTCCTTTCCCTTAGACAGGCGTTAGCTTTATGATAAGATCTGAGTGTTACCTAAAACATATATCTGAATACATTTAATTGCATAAGAGTAATTTCAAATTTTGATACTGTTTTGCAAGAAAGTAGATCAATTTCTTTAATTTTCTTTTACCATAGGCAAGCCAGCTCTTTGTGGTTTACAAATTACTGTCATTCAGATATTTTCCTTTTGTTCCTTGTACTGCCTGTGTATATTTGTCTTTTTGTCAACCTTCAGCCTTTCTTCTCTCTCTGTCATTCCTATTTTATATTTCTGCCGCCCATTTTTATGACTTATTGATGAAAACATGCCTTCTATTCTGGTAGTTCTTCAATCCTTTGTTTTGTGTTTCTTTGCCTTGATGTGTATGTTCTGTACATTTGTGGTTTTTAGACAAGAGTACATTGGTTTTCATTTCAGTGTTTTAAGGCATTAGATATTTCCTTCATTTCAATTTGTATGAAAATTCACATCAATTGGGAAAACTTTGCTCCTGTTATAGCACTACAGTATATATTTGTCCCCTAAAGCCATAAATGCATTCCTAATTAAATATGTTTGTAGAAGATATACTTTAAAAAAATATTCCAGTTATATCCAATATCAAATCTTCTCATTCATCTTTCTCAAATATTTGCAATATATCCTTCTTTTTCTGTTTCTTTCTTCTTTCTTATCTGTCTTCTTTTTATCTTTCAAACACCCCTCACTTAAACTGTGATATTTAGAATTGGTCATTTCTGTCATAAAATCTTAGATGAATCTCAGCTGATTGTATAGTGTATTGTAGTGACATGAGATTTGTATCTATCTGGTCCTTTATTGCTTTTCAGCTTGAATGTGTTCAGTGACTTAGTTTTCAATAAGCAGTTTAATTTATTGAAATTTCTTGATATTTACAGGGTTAAAAAACTTCCTATGTTGCACATGTATATTGAGTGAATGGATCTCTGTACAAAGTGGTTATAATTAAACTATTATTAATGAAATTGAAAAAATTAGTATTAATGAACTAAGGAAAAGTATTATAGAGACAGTTAAATTATTTCCAGCATCGTATAATCATAGGTTGCACCATTAAGAATGGTAAAAGTATGTAATAGAAGTGTATTGAGAGAAAATTATGAGCTTACAAATTGTCCTGGGCACAAATGAAGTGGGGTGTAAATAACAGTATCCCAAATTTTTGCAAAAAAATGAAGATTATTGGGGGGGGATCAATTTATTGCAGGAGTAGTTCTGTCTATATTTCCAGTGATTTCAGAAATGAACAACAAATGCTATAGCACATTCACTTATATATGTGCCTGTGCCTTTGTTACATGTAAAATAGCAGTTTCATAGTGCATTTCCCTGCAAAACATGAAATGTCAATTTCCATCATTTACACCCAAATGCTTCAAATGACCAGCTCATTTCTGACAAAAAGTTTACCTGATTAAAAGCCAAGCACTACTTGTAAATGACATGTTAAATGGAGTTGTCTTTTACTTCACATTGTGAGTGCGTTCTTAAAAAAATTAGCATAAAGTTCCATATACATTCAGTTTGTTATTCTCTATGTAGACCTACCAAACAACAAAGTTTAATTATAGCTATCTTGTACATTAAATTATATCTTTATACATATTCTGTTTGTTTGCAAGTGTCACAAATGCATACATTTAATAAGTATATGTGCCTTTTCATGTGTACATATGTGCATATTGATGAATGAAGTGTGTGTGAGTATTTATTGGTGCCAAAAGATGTGTATATATTCATGTATGATAAATTAACAAGTTTCTTTGTTCTATATGATCTGTAAAGAATTTACAATACCATACCTTTTCACCTCAGCTTAAAATTCTTCATTAATACTGTGTTTTTTTTTGCAGAGAAGTGAAGCAATCTAGCTGTGATTTCACTCCAAAACTTTTCATGATTTATTGCATCTTCTAGACAACACAAATATGAAAAGTATCTACTATTTATTATTGCATGCTAATTTTTGGATTACAAGTTCAAGCTTTGGAAGTAGCTTTCCAGACTCCAGCCACGTCTTCAAAAACTTGCTTCTTATCTCGTTCCAAGATGTTCCTTTAATGAATCAGAGCAGGGCAGTGCTTTAATGAAATTGACTGAACAAATGCCTATATGTGAGAAATATTTATCTTTGAAGAGAGCCTTAAGCTGAGTGCAAATATCTTTACTTCTTTCTTCCTCTCTTTGTTTAGGCCTCTCTCCACTTCACACTAGGTGTGATTTGAGGAATGCTATACCTACTTTCTTGTAGTAAATCATATGTTACATAGCAAGAAGATAAATGCATCATTCACATGCAATTTTACTCTACTTGTATATGTTGATGTATGTATAGTTTGCCTGTGTATGAAGTACTTATTTCTTCCTGTGTAGTTGAAGAGTCAGAAGACCTCTTCTGTAGTTGAAGAGTCTGAAGAATCTTCTCAATTTAGTTTTCATTCTGAAAAAGGTTGGGTGGGGGAAATTTTCCATTATTTTCATCATTAAGATTTTAGAATAAATAGTATTGTCCCTTTGGAAATATTTGTTTCAAGAAATACAATTTATCACAGATTTCTAAATTTAATGTTTTAAAAAAAAAAATTTTAATTAGTATACTTTTGTATACATAATATATTTTGTAGACTTCCTGTAGTAATCCATTAGAATTATACAAGAGATACTGTGTGTCTTCCCTAATAAGGACTAAAATAGAAGGAATGTTTTCTTGTGACTGAAAACATATCACAGTAATTGTATTTTTTATAAAAGACAATGTTTATGAAAGACAAGTCAATCTCCTTATAATTCCATTTTTTAATATATAATTCTTTACTCTCCTACAAAGTGCAAAGGTCAATAATTTTTTGAACAAGAACTGACACATTGCTCCAAGGAAAGATGTACAAAAGATGGTTCTCTTTATTAGCTTTCCATTAAGAAGAGTCATTATTTGGAATGATGGTGAATAGTAGAGACTTGCAAAGCTCACTCATTTTTGTAATATGTTGTTGCCATATCAGTCCATCATTCAGTATCCATCTCTTTTTATAAACAATTGTTACATGTGAATTTACATTTATCTTCCATAATAAAACCAAATCATTTATTATTTGAAACATTCTACATTTTGACTTCCAAAAATATGTTTAGAAAACATAAAGTTGTACAAAATTGTCAGCATTGCCGTGGCTTCTGATAAGAAATCTCAGTTTTAATTTTAATGGCTAGCAAATGATTTAATTCTATCTTGATGGAAAGAACAGTATATTATTTAATTACATCCATATGATGAGTTTCTTTGGATTAAATTGCTTTGAAATTGGACCCAAATAAAAATAAGAAATTAATTATACTACTTATCACATCTAAGGACATTTTATACATTTAATTTATGAAATTATTAATTACTGGTCATAGAAATTGAATCTAAAAAATCTCTTCTGGATTGTGAAGATTCAATATATCGTTATCCAGTTGAATACATACAAACTGCAGATAGATGAACATCATGAACAACATGATTACATTATAAAATGTGCATGGTTTAGAACCAAGGTAAGATTTGTAAGCAACCAAATTTTCAAGATTGATTTTACACAAAAATAATAGTATTTATACATACTATTTAAATAGATAATGAACAGGGATTTTCAAAGTATCAGAAAAGTAATTGTAATAATGGATAACATTGTTATCAGGAGAAATGAGGTTGATACTTAAGATTAAAAGTAATTTGCATGGAAACATCTTTTCTGAGTGCAACATCTGACAACGTGTGTTGTTACATAAGTACATTGCCTATAAAATAATTATGACAGTATCACTTAAAAACTAATTGTCTGCTTGTGTAGTTGTGAAATCATGGTAAATTTCATTCATTTAACTTGTAGTAACATCTTATTTACTGCTAGAGACTGTCATTTAAAATAATTCAATAATTTGAAATTGTTTATTACACATTGTAAACAAAGTGTTTGAGTCCATCATCATATTTCTTAACCAGCTGTATTCTTTTGCAGTTTCAAATTTTTTTCACACCCTGTCATTGAAGTATTCAGATGAACAAAGTACTAAGCTAATTATAACTCCTTTATTTCAAAGCACAGATCTCAGAAATGTGGAAACAGAAAATTATCAGATTGTCTTCTTTAAATGATCATTAATGCTGCATTAGAAATGAAGAATGCTGCATGTGGCATTGGATTTGCTCCAATAGAGGAATTTATCATAATTTTGAAGCTCATTTTGCACATGAAATAGTTTTTCTTTGTTAAACATAACTACAAAATCAAATCTCTCTTCTTATCTCCTTTAATGTTATAATTGTTTGACATATTTACTTTTGGCATTACTGTTTTACATCTTTGCTCCTTCAGCGCTACTGTTAATTTAAAATGACAAAATATTTGGTTTCAAAAAGTCTGTATAAAAATATTCACAGTTAATGATAAAAAATAAGATCAGAGTAACTATATTGGCAAATAAAATAATTCTTATTGCAAATGTGTAATATATGATATATTTATGATTATGAATGATTTTGAAATAATCATCATTATTGAGATCATTCTATGATTTCAGATAGTGTAAATACTGTATTGTAAATAATGTTATGCATCTAGGTATCCTATTCATCTAAAAACGTTACCTATTCTTGTAGCAACGATGAAAATTGAAAACAAGATATCTCAAGTGCCTTTTGAAATGTAACAAACATTTCTAAAAGCACTGCAAGTGATTCAGAATTATTAGGCAATATGTTTTAAGAAAAACTGCTAAATGAAATAGAAAATTATATTTTTCTTTAACTTAGCTTTTAAGCTAATAGGTTTTGTATGTAAACATTTGTGTTTATTAGTCACAATAGTTCATTCACAAAATATTTGTTCAATATTGTTATTGCATATTACCATTTTGCTTTTAAATAATCACATTGTGCCACATGAAAAAACTTAAAAATAATATTTCTATCATATTAGCAGTTATTCTCAATTTGATATGAGCTATATATAAACACACAAAATCAATATTATGACTAATCAATGTATCAGAAGCCTCTGCAATTTTGGGTGTTGTAGAAACTTGTCTTCCTCTCGCATACCTCTGTGAATCAGTAATTGAATAATAGAAATAAAGTGAATGATCCCAACATGGAATAGACATTGTTTGACAATTAATTGCAAATTTCCATTATTTTATAGCATTCTGTCACAAGATTAAAACAGTGTCCAGGATTTTAATATTAGTGTTAAAATATTAACTAATAATTTAATAGAGCAGATTCAAAGAAACCAAATTCATAGTTTCTACTGCTGATTGAGAGATTTGTGTTAATAACACTGACAATTTTCCCTGTTTGAGAATTTTATTACAAATAGGATAATCACTTCCACATTTTCACAATAAGTCATCTGCTTCGCCAATAAAGTGAGTAGCCTTCATCTCTATCTTCATTCATAAAATAGAAGAAAATCATAGATGCTTGGTTGCAATAGTGATAATAAAAATAATTATAAATTTCCATCTTTTTATCATTTAACCTTGCATTCAAACATTTTAATTTAAAAATTCATTAGTGTTAAACTCAGTTTTGCCATCACCCATTTACCTTGTGTATACCCTGTTAAGATTATTTGAGAACTGCAATTTATTTTGCATACATTACAAGGTGCGAATACACAGGGAGAGAAATGAGGTAAATTCCCCCCCTCCACTCATTTCAGTAACTATTAATTTAAACTTGTTACAAAACTTTCAAGCAAAAATCAGATAATGATTAAAACAAATAAAATTGTATCGCAGCATGAGTCGAGTTAAGCTGCATCATTCTACATAATCTGTGATATGACACATTCCACCAAAACAATTAGAATCCCCCTCCCCAAAAAACGTTGTCTCTAGATCTGCCCCTGCATTACAATTGACATTAATTTGATTATTGTTAATAAATGCAGGGAAGACAAATTGAGGTTAAAAAGATTTTCACCCCAGAGCTCCTTTAATCTTAAGTGTACTGTTGAATAAACTGAAATATGTTGTTAGTATACTAGGATCTGTGATATGCTTAGTAAAAGTCAAATGAGAAAATTTTAATTTCTCTCTCTCTGAGTTAAAACTAATTTTTTGCATTAAAACATATCAAAAACTAATAACAAGTTCTTTCATGATCATAAATATAATGCCTTTTAAATTATATACAAAAATTAAGCGAGAATATAAAAATATGAGAATAGAATATCTAATTTTTCTCGTTTTTTTTATTTTATGAAAAATATTCTTTTTTTTTTAATTAAATTTAAGAATTTTATTTTTTTGTGGAAATATTTGAATATCATTAATGTCAAATGTGACATAATTATCATATTTTATGTCATATGTGACAAATATCATCATATTTATTGACGATGCTACAAAAAAATCACTATTGCAAAAAAGTCTATGCTAGTTAAATTTAATGTGCTTGTTAGATTTGTCTCAGATTTTCATAGTGCCACATATTTTAGTGCACCTTTTCAGAGCTCATTATCTGTGATGAAGAAACACCTTAACATTTTCAAACTTACCTTTTTTTATGTACATTAATAAATTATACCAATTATATATTTCTTTTTACCCATAACTCAATCCCACAATTAATATAATTGAGAAGTCATGAAAACATGGCTAAGTTTTTATGTTTTTTGCTATACGTACAGTGATAAACAGAAAGAAAGACAAAAATAGGGAAGTCACAGGAAAATGTGTGAGAGAAAATAAGTGTGTGTGTTTGTATATCTATATCTACACACACACACACACACACACACAGGTGTTTCAGAATAAATATGACAAACTTCTAGGCCATGGTTTCAGAAGTGAAGATTACATCTTTCCAATGCACATCTGGTAAGAAATGTTTTGTAATGAAGTTACACATGTGACATTAATTTGTAGGTCACTCATGATGGCTGGCATTTGTTCTGATGCAGTAAAAAATTATTTTGAGTACCTGCCAAACATCAATGCATTTGCTATCAATTTGTGGTATATGTAACTTTGATAACTGGGATTTCTCACCAGATGTGCATTGGAAAAAATTGATCAACAACTCACTACATTCATTAGAAGTTTAACATTTATTCTACATGTGTGTGTGTGTATATATATATGTATGTGTGTGTGTGTGTCTATATATATATATATATATATATATATATATATATATATATATATATATATATATATATATAAATACACACATACATGTTTGCATTAATTATGTTTTCTATGCATGTTTTACAGAAATATTTTGAGTTAATGAAACAGTACAATTGACAAACAATAATGTCATCTGTTTATCAAAGGTTCATCTGTGAATTTTTATACATAGGACAATGCTTTGAAAATTCTAAATGAGAAATATGAATTGTTTTTCTCATAGAGCTTTTTATTTTTGGAAGGAAATAAATTTGAAACAGAACTAACTTCTGTAGAAAATCTAATTCTTCTTTTCCTTTTTTTTAACACTCGATACACATAAACAGTACAAAGTTTTAAGTTTCACAAGTTGCAAATACTTATCCTTGCTTCAGGGTTATATATCGTAGTATACAGTATTCTGGATTCAGAGCTGGTTCTAGATATTTTTGCCATCAAAATAATAAGTTTTTTGCTACTTTGGAATTGAATGAATGTTTAACCCAATAATCTTGAAATTTAAAATAAAAATAATCCTGTGTATTGACAAGAAAAATGAAATAATCAACACGCATGAGTACAGATATGGTATACAATTTATTTTTGTATATGTAGTAGCACTTTGCAATCTTGTTTTGTTCTTTATTAAGAAAAATATTTTATCACTAAAAAGTTGCCTCCCCAAGCACAAGCTTGTTGTGCTGAATCCTAGTGCCAACTTTTTTGGAATTCTATTTTGCCTGGAAAACACACAAAACTACATTTTTAATAATATCACCTGAGCATGTTTTGGAGGTGATAAATACATTTATGGTTGCTACAGAAAAAGGATATAAAAATGTCTTAATGAAAATGTTATAATCTGCTAAGAATGATTTGTTTGTATCTGCAAGCTCATTTTATTATTGTCTTATTTTACAGCAATCTGGCCCCATTAGGCCTGTTGCTTGTCATGGTATTGTTTAAATTGATGATGTTGATTAGTGATAACTATATATATTGTGACACATTCAAACCTGTGCTATATCACTGTCAGACAGCTAGAAGGCTTTCAATTTGAAGCAGAAGAACCAGCAGAGGAGATCCTATGCCAGTCTTACAAGGTGAGGTCACAGTTAGGTGACACTGGGATCTAAATGAAACCTGGTTCATTTGAAAGACCTAAATAAACAACATTGAATTACAAAACATGAGGTACTATAGTTAGCACATCATCTCATTCTCCTATATCAATTGTGATATTATTTCTATTAGAAAAGTTACTATTAGACCAAATTGGCTTATCAAGCCAATAAAATAAATTTCTCTTTTCTGCTAGAAAGGTGCCTTGCTTACAGAAAGCACTGTAAGCATCTGCATTTCATGAAATTACACGGGAGATCTGCTAGGAAAAGTAAAACTCAGTAGTTTGTTTTCGTTATAAAGCTAAATTCTATTTGTGGTGTTGGGCGAATAACAGAATTTAAAGAGCCAGCTAGGCAACATTTGGTTGCAACCAATGGCAGGTGACAATGGTGGTGACTGGCAGTGTGGAAGTTGCTGCTCTGAGCAATAACCTTTAAAGAGAGCTTTGGAATCAGGGGTAGGCATCTTCCTCTCTGCCGACAATTCCCTTTCGACCTCATTAATGACCAACAATTTTCTCTTGACAATGGTCTCTAGCTACTAGCCGCTGTTTGTGTATTTTGCTTAAGAGGAAAAAAGGATTTAAACTACTTCAAATGAAACCCAACAACTTATATTCCATGCATCAGCTTATGATGATATAAGAGAGAAAGATCTACCGGCTCGGTTGGCCCCTATCTTCTGCCAGCCCACATTGTAAAGTACACTGTGCACTGGCTCCTCCTGTCTCATGACTTCCTTTTCTAATGGTCATGACATTTCCATACGGCAACAGAGTCCAGCTAGGACCAAAGTTACAATTAGTTTTCACTGTGTTCCAGATTGTTGTTTGTTTTCTTTTTTTCTTTTTTCCATGGCCACGCTCTGAATATGTGTGTATTAAAATGAGCTACTGTGTTTAACACATACATGTGAAGAAGTATCGGGCCATAAAATGCTTTTTGTTCTGCTGTTATATAGCTTGCCATTTACTGGTCACTGTGATTGTTAAAATTATGTAATTTAACATTGTTTTGTCAGGTGATCCACCAACACCATTTCTTGGTGTTCATAACAGAAAAAGTAAGTTTCTTACTTATTTTTCTCGTTTACTATTGAATTGTGAGGTGATGTCAGTATAAGTTTTGAATTGAAATACAGTGTCAATGCTGTCCATAAATTTGTGTACACCGATCTAAAAAATATTTGTACATATAATCCATTTTTCTCCTACTGATATTTGCTTGCTTGCTTTTAGATGCCAAAACCCTGTTATTTGGCACTCTGCCATAGTTTTTATTCATCAAGTAAAGAAGGCTATGTTTCTGTCTTTAAATTTCCGAATGAAGATGAGAGAAAACCTCAGAGAATTAAAAACATATCTCAAGTGAACTGGACACCAACGCAACGTAATAAAGTGTGCCAAAAAATTTTAGCATTTCAAAATGGGAAGGGGAAAAAAAGAAATATTTTTGTTTATACATTGAAATATAGTCTGTTATAAAGATCTCCCTTTATGTTATTTTTCTTTCTTTTTTTTTCAATTATTAATCTCCCATTCTCATTTTCAGTCTACTAATTCTATTCAAAACAATAATTTCTGCAATTTAAGATATCTACTAGCTGGAAGTTCACAATATTAATTATTAAATCATTCTAATGATAGGTCATTTAGGACAATGTATTTAGGAAAATTCGCGCATATTACCAGAAGAATGCCGATAGCATTGAACATTGTGACCAGAGTAGACCCCGGCCAAGTAGGCTTGCAATGTTGCCAAATCGAGTGTCACAGCTTAAAAGCCTTTACTAAAGTAAAGGATGGCCATGTCTGTCCACGACTGTGACCCTTTTACTTTCTCGCCTTACTACGTTAGAAAAGAGAAAGTGTAATCTGCGATTTTTCACAGAAAGACGCTTATGGTCGCGCCCTGGAACCGAAAAAGTGGATAAATCGTGTTCTTATACACTGAGGTGACAAAAGCCATGGAATACCAATATGCAAATATACAAATGGTAGTAGTATCGCCTACAAAAGTTAAAGGCCAGTGTACTGGCAGAGTACTCAAATGATTCATGTGAAAAGGTTTCTGACGTAATTATGACCGCACGACAGGAATTAAGTCTTTGAACGCGGAATGGTCGTTGGAGCATGGGGCATTCCATTTCGGAAATCGTTAGGAATTCAATATTCCGAGATCCACAGTGTCAAGAATGTGCCGAGAATATCTAATTTCAGAGAAGACTTCCGACTCGGACAACACAGAGGCTGATGGCCTTCACGTAATGACCGAGAGTAGCGGCGTTTGCGTAGACTTGTCAGTGGTAACAGACAAGCGACACTGCGTAAAATAGCCCCAGAAATGAACGTGGGACGCAAGACGAACGTATCCGACAGGACAGTGCAGCAGGGGCAGCAGATCGTCCGGTATGATCGTCCATAAAGGTTATACTGGTATTATACCGGTATTTCTAATGAAAAACAATAGCTTACAATCTTTTTTTTTTATTCTGCTAGTGAACAGGGACAGAAAAAATATTGAATACCGGTATTTTTCATACCTTTTTCAAATACCTTTATTCTTTTATACCGGGAAAATACCTCTATA
This sequence comes from Teleogryllus oceanicus, assembly GCA_964035755.1. NCBI lineage: Eukaryota > Metazoa > Arthropoda > Insecta > Orthoptera > Gryllidae > Teleogryllus > Teleogryllus oceanicus. The sequence continues at coordinate 171,296,251 of CAXIVR010000001.1, read as the reverse complement.
TGACAACTATTCCGGTATGGACGTCCATAAAGGTTATCCCGGTATTTTTAATAAAAACAATAGTTTACCATCCATACATGTTGACAAAATAAGTTACTTTAGTTAATACACACACACACACACACACACACACACCCACACACACACACACACACACCATATATATATATATATATATATATATATATATATATATATATATATATATATATATATAATACTGGCTAAATAATTAAGGAAACGCGAATGATTCCTCTAATTCTTATAGAGTAAATATAATCTCCACTTCGTCATTGCACAATGTTCTCGCCCACTGAAAACTGCTCACCGCCCTTTTCCTACGCTTACGCATATCGAATTGCCCTAGTGTAGCACGCAGCCCGCCGAAGAACGCGGCGAGATGTCTGCGGAGGTCAGGAAAGTCACGCTATCAGAACAACAGTGTGCCAAAGGTGCGACCCTGCTTCCAGGTCAGAAGGGTAACTGTACTCTTGAGCGCGTGCCCTGGCGGCGCTGGGCTTGGAAAGAAAGGAGCGCGAAATGAGCAAACATTCAAAACGTGACATGTCCATTTTACTCCTTTTCGAGAAAAAAACGCAAAAATGTTATAGCATCAAAAATACGAAAATACTTTATTTGTACTCAATTCTTAGTTATGAAATAAGGATAGCTAAATATATTATTAATATAAAATTTAAATATTCTATGTTTGGTAGAATTTTGGAGCTAATTTCGTGTCGGATATGTCTTGTTTTGAATGTATGCGAAGGACATTGCATGCTTTGATTTCAATCGACAGCTCGACATGTCTTGATTTGAATGGAAAATTAATTCTTTTGTACTGAAATTCATAAAAATATATTGGGAAAATTAACATTCATTTTCTTGCTTTTTTTATTTGTGCAGCTTTTGGCACAAATCCATTATTGCAAATTTTATTTTAAAAGTTTATAATTTATTATTAAAGTAAGAATATCCCAACTTAAAGAATTTTATACAAATCCATTGACACGGTTGGCAAAAAAAGAGCGCCTTCATTTTTCCTCCTTTTATCAAAAAACAATTTTTTGACATTTTTAAAAAATGTCAGGTTTCCTTACGTTATGGTTTGAACGATTCATGTTTCGTGATTTTTTTCATTATGTTCTTTTTTTTTTTTTCGTTTTCTCGAACGCTCAGTAATGTCACTAACAGAAACCTCCATTTCCACTGCTCAGAATTATTTGATGTAGGATAATATGTTCCTCTAACTGAACAGTAAATAGCGATATTAAAGCAAAATGTTTAACATACAGAAAGAACAATTTCATGTCTATTTCATCGTCAGTAGCTAATTGACTGATTCTCTACACTATGAAGTTGTAAACATTTCATATAATTGAACCGTTACTGCTTTAAATGTTGCAAGTGAGGATTAAACAAAATACCTGGAAAAGCTGCTCATTGTTTCTCTCGAGCGGCCGGGGAAAATCCGCAGGCCCAAGGAACCCCAACCCATCGGGACTCAAAACAGGAAGTCAGAGCCCATAAAACTTAAGGTTTGGAAATGCCTTTCTTTTTATACAACTTTTTTAATAATAGAAATCAAGTGTATGTACCTTTCCCTCTAAATAAACGGCAAATGACTCATTTACTTCAAACATGGTAAATTACAATAAAATCTAAAAGAGAAGGATTGTTGAATGTCACGTGTAGTTTATAAATATTTTTAAGTCAAAAGACGATTCTATAAGATAATCACTACAGTTATGGATGGAGTGGAGGAGAGTCAGATTAGAGAGTGCAAATTTTTGGCTGATCTCACAGGGAATTTCACATGTACGCGTATATAAAAGAACAGTTTGTTCATACCTTCACAACATGAATACAATTGAGCAACAAGCTCTGCGAGGTGTTCCTTGAAGTGTGTTACTTCAAATATTTATAAACAATATTTGTAGTTTTTCTTCTCATATTTTCCTTGGAATACCACCTGAAAAAAATCACTAAACACACGACAAAGTACTGACCGTTCACAAGGAATAAGAATTACTTATTAGACCTTTACTTCTACCTGCGGGATGCAATCTGGACACGTCATGGCGCACCTTTTCCGCGTGCGGGATGACGTCCCGAGACGGCGTTGCCCTTTCTCTCCTCGGCGCGAGGGCCGAGCGGATGCGACCGCATTCCTTAGGTATTTGACGAAGGGAGTTTTGCTTCATGTAGCGGGCCCGCCAGGGCAGCTATTCTAACGCTGCGGCGGGAGTGTTTTAGAGCGAGAGAGGAAAGTACTGGGCGCTTTGCATATGAGTGAGGAACCCAGTTACCCAAAACTAATCTCTACGTCAAGGTAATGATCGGAGAAAACATAGAAAACTACCGTTTAGGAAACCCGACCACTGGAAATCTTCCCCAGTCAACGGCGGAATTCGACCTCGCTAGAATATGCCTAATGTCGGAAATCCGCCACCCTGGGAACTCGAACCCTAGGACCTCTCGGTCAGAAACTCTGTCGTGTCAATAGTTGTTCCTCAGAGCCATCTCAGCGAAAGAAAAACACAATGAATTTCCCCCAACCTGTATGATTCTACTGAAATACCAGCATTTTCTTGTGAAAATACCGGTATTTTGATGAGAGAATACCGATATAATACTTTTAAATAAAAGTATTTTTTTTAAAGGTATTTTGAATAAAGGTATAAGAGAGATAAAGGTATTTTTATACCGGTATAAATACCTTTACCGCTATTAAACTATCTGAGGTCAATGAGGTATCTACCACAATAGTATTAAATGTCATTTTAATATGATTACGCAGTCAGACACGTGTTTCGGGAACACTCTTCCCATCCGCAGTGGTTCCAAGTAACACAGATTAAACGCGTAAGTTCATGGAAAGTCCTCAAAGTATGACGCCATTTTGATCGTACGCTGTACGAATGCATGGTCTGCATGAATTATCGGCGCGTCCTCTCCCAGATTCGGATAGCAAGAAAAGCGAAGGCTTGATGCTCCAATAATGCAAATGCAAACATCAATGTTCAAAATTGAAACAATTCTCAAAAACCTGGTTTAGTAACCTCGAACAAGTTCGGGGAAGATAATTTCTTTTGACAGTGGCCGTGATTGTTAATTTATAATTTCGATTTAGACAAAATGGCTGAAGATAGGAAAAAGAATAACAGCGAAACTAAGCCTGAAAACTAGCGCTCAGAGTCATCTCAAGGAGTCACAACATCCTCAAATGAGTACAGCAAGGTGGGCGAGAGGCCTTACACCTTGAGTGCTTGCGTTGGCCGCCTCTCTGGGTACGGGAGGACATATGTAGGAAATGCCAGAAAAATGGGATCATCTCTTGGGTCGAAGATAGTCTACTGGATGAGGATGTTACAACCAGCGTTCCCTTTATTCAAACACATCAACTGATAGTGGTATAATGCAATATTATGTCATATTTTAACTTTTATAAAATTGTTATTATCGATTCTTTTCATTCATAAACAATTCATCAAGCTTAAAACGTCGATAATAAACATCGGGTTTCATAAATATTTCATTTTTTTACGAAATATGTTCATGTGTCTGTACAAAATCTCTGTTTTGAAAATTCAACATCAATGTTGCATCCCTATTCTCGACACCTAAATGAGAATCGCCGATTTAATACTTTTGCATTCTGACTCACATTCCCTAATAGGAGATTTATCAGTGAGACTTGTAAACCACGTTTTATTAGTACTATCTTAAATGTAATAAATTAAATTGCTACCCGATTAAATGTTACTGACAAGCGTGTACGATGTTTAGAACAATTTTATCTAATATAGAAATAATAATATAGTAATAATCTAGATCTAATCAAATGTAGAAATGTAAAAGTTGCCGAATTAATAACAAACATAATTTATCCGCCTCATAGATCTATTCCTCTTCTAGTGTGGTGTTTCTAAGGGTTAAAGTTTTATTGCATTCATGATAATTTAATGCATTAAAAATACATAAATGTGTCACAATACAAAGATCCTTACCATATACTTTTATTTTATCATTTACGTAGTTTGCAGCAAAATGACGCACCAGGAATTACTTATTCCCATCTTCAAGTTTATATAAATATAACAGATTCATTTTATATCAATATAATTTATCAAGTAAGCTGACACATGTCATGATTCTTAATATTAGATTTCACTGTTTGTTACAGCCTTGGATTCAGGATGCATCTCGCCTGCGTGCTATTTTACCACTTTTTCAAATTTGTCCGAAAGTACGAAAACAGTTTTAAAATTAGCTTCGGCGATTTTACTTGGTGAAATCTATCAAGATGACAAACGCTGTTTTGAGATCAAATATCGAGTCGCAGGATAAAAGAGCTCGTGCGTAATCTCGGCTCTTCTTTCTGGTAGTGGAATGATAACGGAAGATCTTAGAAGTAAAATGTATGTAAAATAAAATGTTAGGACATGGAATATTGGTGATATCTACACAGTTAGTTCAATTTTCTTTTTGAAATCAGTTTCCAAATCGGAATCGATATTTTTAGTTTTTTTATAATTTTTTGATGGTATTCGAAGGAAGACGGAAATATGTGAACGAGATGTATATCTACAAAATACGACTATTTTAGATGATACGAGACCGTTTGGTTGTGTTACAGCATCACGAGTTTGATATGCGGAGAAAAATATATTGAGATTGAAAGGAACAAAAGCATGCCTGGCTTGCCTGCCTAAAAGTTCGGCCTCAGGCCGCCGCAGGCCGCCGGGTTTGGCCGTTCGGCTGCGTGGAGGGAGGGCCCACAAGGGTCGGGTGACGTAACGGTGAGGAGAGGGAAGGGGGGGTGTTATCCAAATTTCACTTTACGCCGCTCCCATTCGTCCGATTTGCATGATTGACGGCGTTGGATTCAGGAAGTACGTCATCGCGCTGTAAGCCTACATTTTTTAATTTCTTCCCGAAACTATGAGAAAGTTAAAAAAAATTCGGAAATCTTTTGTTGAAAAAGCGGCTATTTTAAAAGGGCATCCAATGCCGTTTACATATCGAAAATCGGACCATTTCTTCATACGTTATCGGTCGAGTAAATTTTGCTTATTTTGGTGCTGCCATGCGGTGGCGACAAATTAAACTAGTGTCGGTACATTTAGCCTTAAGTCAAATTTGTGAACAAGATGCGCAGCCAGTCCCTATATCACTGTAAATAACAAACGTGACAAGAAACACAAACCGCGGCGACCGCTCAAAGACAACGAAACTCTTAACCTTCTGTGGCAAACACTTACGCGCACACCAGAGCTTGCCACCCAACACTTACCCCTCAAAATTTGTGACGTCATTCTGAACATATCTAAAGCTCATAAAAATCGTGTTTCCACTTCCGGCCGTAGGAGCACTGTGAGATCAGCCCACAATAGAGATGTCCAGAATGACGTCACAACGTTTGTCGGGAAAGTGTTGGATGGCAACCTCTGCTGCGCGCGTAAACGATTCCTAGAGAATTACTAAGTTTTTGGCTCTATTATGCTGTTGCAGAGGTGCGTGTGTCTTATTACATTTGTTATTTAAATAGTTTTAAATAACAAATGTAATAAGACACACGCACCTCTGCAACAGCATAATAGAGCCAAATTTATTATACATTTGCTTTCTTTTGATTTATTTCGGTTCTAGCAGCCAATTTCGTCGACAAATTGGATTTAATAAAGCACTATTTTATCAACATACGTCAAGTCGCTACCTTTTCTTTTAAAAAACGGTTCGAAGTAAACGTTATCATGACCTTAGTGATGATGCTAAGATGCTACTTTATAATAAAATGAAATGTATGAAACATTTGGTCCCACGTGCCCTTTCATCGGTTATGAAAAATGACAACGAATTTCGAGCCCCTGTGCTATTCGAGTACAAGTGACTACTGCCATATATTTTCATAAACTGTCAGCTTTTTATTTATTATTAATATTTTAGAAATTTGTATTAATTATTATCTCCGAGAGAAATATTACCTACAATAAACTTTAATAATCGTTTGAAAAAATCCAGATTGTTTATAAACACAGTCCCAAAAATGTTCGCGATTTTTCACGGAATGGACGAACTTTCAACACTAAGTTAACCAGAATTTAATGTAATTTTACAATTAATTTGTAAATGTAATAATTGCAATATTAAAAAATAAATAATTATTACACTCTTTATTGTATTTTTAAAAAATGTTGGCAGTTTCCTGTGCTGAATTCAAATTTTGATTGTTGAATTTCAATATTTAAGTCACGCGCTTAAAATATTACTTGTTATTCCCAGTGATTTTAATGTTAACATTTTTTATGATATTTATTTTCATATCTTTTGCTTGGCAAGTTTTAATGAACCATTTCTTGATTATCGTGAAAATATTTTATTTTCAAGAAAAAAGAACATTTCACTGCGAGAAAGTGTAGCTAAACAAAACAAAAAAGTTTTCAAACCATTATAGGCAGAGGAAAACCTCCAACGAAGAATGATCGCGGCGTTTTAAAAGAAAATCGATACATATGTTTTATCCATAAGCATATGGATTCTGGCGGCCTACCGCTTGCCACCCAGGGGCGACGGTGCTGCCCTCAGAACTACTAAAAGTCATATGTCACATTTCTATAAGAAAAGCTGAGAGTTCCTCCTCGTAGCGATTTCCTCAGTCGTTTTCGCGTCGCTGAAGGGCACGTGTAGTTTAATACTCGAACAAAATTAATTCCTATAACTGACAACTCAAAATTATATATTTTCTCTCAAACATCAATTCATATATTATTTGGTAATTAATTCAGAAGAAGAAAATGCGTGAGGAGGGCTTTCCTCCCTCCCCTTCCATGAGAGACCGCCACTGATTCCCTCTATTTCGACGCCATTGTCGCATACTGTTTTTACTGATTGCTGCCATCAAATGATGTCCAGGTCACTTTATCCTCTTGTTGCTCGATACGGCAAATACAGTCTAGCTTCACAAAATATAAACACAATCTAGTTTTACTTCCAAAAGCAAGTCTCGTACGTACTTCCATATCCTGCAGATGCTTTAAATACCTATGCTCAAAGAAAATGAAGGTTTGTACGAAGGTCACTCCAAAAGTTTTGAGAATGAGCAACAATGAGTTACTCAGCAACAATGAAACTATTTCCATTGTTGGGTGAAACTTTTAGTAAGAATCTCGCGCAAGTTTGAACACGCTCGGGTAATTCATTAACTTAGTAGGGCTATTTGTGTTCTATTAGTTGTTGTTCCTCCGCCAGTAACGAAGGACCTAAAGAGAGAGCATTTCAGAGCTATGATTTTGCATGACTTTAATGTTGGCTTAGATAAGAAATCATCTTAATAGTAAATAATTAATCAAAATCATAGCTCTGAAATGCTCTCTCTTTAGGTCCTTCGTTGCCTCCAGAGATTACATCGTGCATTTGGCAATGGTTGCCCTTCACAAGCCACTGTCTATCGATGGTTTGCCGAATTCAAGGAGGAAGGACTTGACTTGCCGAAGGGAATTGGGGACTTGCCGGAATTAGGACTTGCCGAATTCAAAGAGGAAGGATCTCTGGAAGATGAAGACCGTTCTGGCAGGGCCAACGCAGCAACAACGGATGAAAATGTGCTGAAAGTGGAACATTTGCTAAGGGAAGACCCTCGTTATACATATGCTTAGATTCAGGAAGCTTTAAATATTGGATCAGCAGCAGTGAGACAGATCCTGAAAGAAAGGCTTCACGTTAGGAAGCTATGCTGTCGCTGGATCCCTCACAATCTGTCAAATGAACAAAAAGGGCGCGAGTGGATTGGTGTCGTGAGACCCTGGATAAGTTCAATGGAGGAAGATCAAAAAACTTTTTAACATCGTGACGGTGATGAAAGCGATTTATCAATTTATCAGAAATGAAACAGGTGGGTCTTCCCAGATGAAAATCCTCCAACGAAAGTGGGAAAACCCAGAAGCGTTGGCAAAATGATGATTTGTTCTTTCTCCTCTGCCAGTGGCCATATTGTGACAGTGCCACCCGAGAAACAAAAGACAGTCACTGCAAGATGGTACACTACAATTTGCTTGCCCAGATTGTTTGAAGAGCTGAGAAAGAACCGTCCAAAATCAGATTTGCGTGGAATCCTGCTCCACCATGACAACGCCACATGCCACACAGCCAGAGCAACAATTGAATTTCTGACAGAACCAAGGGTTAAAACACTGTCTCATCCACCCTACAGTCCAGACCTGGCCCCGTGTGGCTTTTTTATCTTCCCTTATGTGAAAGAAAAATTTCGAGGTCATCGTTTCGAGTCAGCTCAGGCTGCAGTGACTGCATGTGAAGATCAGATTCTCAGTATCTCTAAAGAAGTGTGGCGATCGTCATTTGATAATTGGTTTAATCGGATGAAACGTTGCATAGAGTGTGGTGGAGAGTACTTCGAGAAGATTGGAAGGTAAGAACTTGTTATCTCGATTTTAAATATAGTATTCTCAAAACTTTTGGGGTGACCCTCGTATTAGTGTCTTACAAGAAAACAGACTTAATAGCCTAGTTGAGTTGTAGAAGGTTATGGGAAATGAGATTTCATTTCATGATGTAATGTGTTGACCACAGCGTCTCATATTTTGTAATCCAATGTTTTTGAGGTCTTTCTAATAAATCGAGTTTCGTATAAATCCCAGTGTCGTCCAACCAGGGCCGTCGCTCACTGGTTTGCCGCCGGGGTGCAAGTACATTTTGCCGCTTTCGAAAGGAATACTGTAATTTTACATGGTCTTCTTTCTGCTCGGGTCTGCCAAATTACCATCAGAATCGTGTTAAAAGGACAAGCTTTACGATCTTATTTCTCGAAAATCAGGCGATGAAAGAGTCAGATATTCCAGAAATTTGCTTTTACCTGTAGATTTTTTAATTTGTTCACCACCTAAAGATGACTTGCTATTTCATTTAATATTTAATAATCACCAATGACTTATTTCACCACTAGATATAAGAAGTCATGAAAGCCTTTTCATATGAATGGCCAGGATGTCTACTTCCATCAGGTGACCATATTATAATATGGTCTTCTCCATATACTATACTATGGAGTGGAATGGCAATAAATTAACAGATTTTATTGTGTAAAATCAACAGATCGAAACCATTTGATTGTTCCCATGGTTTTTGTGCGGGACCCTGTATGTTTTTATTTTATCTTTATTCACGCCCTTTTAAATGTGTGTGAAATGGAGAAATGTGTTGTCTTTGGTAAAAAATGGTACTATTTGTAATATATGAGATCAGAAATCCATTTAATATCCATATTCCCATTTTGTATAAATATTTTTAAACTAACAAACTCTTTCAAATAAAATATAACATACAAAATTAGTCACAGCTGTAAAATAGCAGTGGTCATCACATAATAGTGTGGTCATCACATAATAGTGTATTAAAATGTCTAATCTCATTTTGCAAAGTTGCATTCATTACTGCATGGCTATCTCGTAACAAGTTTTGTTCTTTAAGCCATTCAAAAACTTGTCCTGATGATAAATCATTTTGTGTACTGATAGTATTTCAGGAGAGAGAATCCACTTTCCAAAGAAAGTGGATTCTCTCTCCTGGATACAAACGACAAAAAAGGGAAATTTGTAAATCAATGTAAAATGAGTACAATAACTACAGATATGTATTAAATCTAAATACAACACAGGTCTGTCCAAGGCTCCTGCAACAAAAGGTTAAAATTGCAGCCTGTCTCTCCAAGTAGTACGCAAATGACTAGAATCTATAAGTGGTGCTTTGTGTCTTGAGAAATGCACAGTGATCCAAAAGATACAGATGTTGACAATATTGCAAAAATATGCAATTGTTTGTTTTTATTTCTTATCTTGTATTTTATATCATATTGAGTTGTTTTTATATTTTTTCATTGAACGATCTTACATCTCCCATAGATTTCATACATCTCACATAGACATTTTCCACAAGTTACAATTTTTTGCTTGTTGAGTAAGAAAATTAGAGAAAATCTATCTAAATGTATGAAACTAACAGTTGAAAAGAGATTTTCAAAGAAAACCATGTTCCATAGCACACATTCTGATGGTCATATAAAATTAGTATTAAAAACCTATCTTACTAAACCCTGCACTTACTTATAATTTTACCCTTTGTAGCCTTTTCTCTGATAAGATAGTAATAGCAAGGGATGTTAATTTATTTCAAAAGTTATTGTATTTTAAAAATTATAATGAGGGTAAATTTTAATAGTGAGTTATGGTGGCAACTAACATAGTAAGAGTGCAGAGAATTTGAAGACCTACTAAAAACTTCTCATTATTTGGGCTCATATCAATTTTTTATACAGGATTGTCTTACAATGTTGCAGGTGCGTTTTTCTATCTTCTGACTGGATTAACAGTTGTATACCAATGCCATTTCGCTAACAAGAGGGGGGGGGTGTCAATGCCAGATTCCAGAATAAATTAAAGGAAAAGTGTACACACTTAAGAACTAATGCTACATGTTTTCAGAAAAACATTACAATAATTTTTTGCAGGTTTATATTAAAATATTTTATTTTTTACTGATATATTATAGCATGTTATTGCCTTCAATATGGAGCTTGATATACACTGCATAACTTACCTGGATCGAAAGAATTGTGATTTCGAGGGAATATGAAAACACTTGAACAATGTTCTTAAGGAGAGAATTTTGAGAGGGAATTATGGGAGGGAAATATGAAAAGACAAACCGAGTCCAGTTGACATTTAGTTAATAAGTAAATCTGAATTAATAAAATTAGGTAAAAAATAAAATTAAATATGTACCACGGGCGGTAACTGGTTCTAATGATCTTGGGCGACAAGAAGCCCGTGGGCCAAAGGCCCTTGGGCATTTTGTCACCACTCGATCATTAGAATCCTTATAACCCCCTTGGTGCATAAATAACTATGAAGTGTTTAAGGTATGGGAAGAGCATATATATTTTGAACATTTTCTGTACTTGCATTTCTTTCCGCGAGGACACAGACGACTGCCTTGTCTTTTTGAAGGACTAGTTCAACATTTGCAGTGTTCCACAGAATGCATAACTTGTCTACATCGAAATGATTGCAATGCATTCATGGACCGGCCTGGCGCTAAGAGAACACTGGAATTTCCACAAAGCAATTATGCATAGCGATGATTTCCAACTCGTTTCTGAACATCCGATGAGCTTTGAAAGACAAAACGATCACCTGGGTTTAAGAAACATAATAATAATAAGTCCTAATTGGTAAAACCCTTACTAACCCTTCCTTACTAACAATGATAGAGGAAAAACTTGGCAAAGTCCACCATTGACCCTCCTCCCTTTGGTAAATGACTTTAAACTTAGTTAAAATCTTTTTATCATTTTAGTTTGAAATTTCTTTGGAGGAATAAAGCAATCCCTTTTCTATTTTCTTGAAATTTTATCATCGCAAATTTCAACTTACTTTTATTTTGTGTGTTTTTTTTTTTTTTTTGATCTATTGGTTACATGGAACACGATCTGTTTGGAAGACAGTCGTTGGGTACAGTTGGGACAGTCGACAGGTAATGAAAACCTTAAAAAAAGAAGAAAGAGACAACATAGAACTAAATATCATAGATCAGAAAGCTTGGATGAAATACACAATTGTGGTGTAAAGAAGAACCGCAAGTAAAAGAATTGTTGGAAGCACTGAAAAAAACAAAAAACAGAAAAGTGCCAGGACATTACTACCGAGTCGATAAAATATGCAGGAATACTTTTTCATCACTGAATATTACACTTCTTCAATATGTTCTGGAAAAATTCACAGATCCCTCAAGAATGGCACCAAGAAAATGTTATTTCATTATACAAAAATGTGATAGATCAGATCTAAACAACTACAGAGAAATATCTCTTCTAGATATAATTTACAAGTTACATACAAAAATCCTAAATGAGAAGCTAAAATTAATAGCAGCCCACTTAATTTCAGAAGAATAGGTAGAATTCAGGAAAGGCAGATCTTGCATAGATTTTAAAGGAATTATTGAAAAAACAAAAGAAAAAAAGAGAGAATTCAATCGTGAAACCCACCTAGCATTTATAGATCTCAGCAAAGGTTTTTGATAATGTAAATAGGAAATTGTTATGGAATATCCTTGAACATAGAGGATACCCATGCCTCTGGTGGAAGCAATAAAGAGTCTACATGAGGATACCACACTAAGAATAATAGTTGGAAGATAAATGACAGAAAAGATTCCCACCGATAAAGGAGTAAGGTCAGGTGGCAATATCTCACCAAACCTTTTAATATGTATATTGACAATGTGTTTAGAACATGAAAAATTTTAATTGACCCAGGAATTTACCTTGGAAAGAGAATTTTTATGAACTCCTTTTTGTATGCTGAGAATTCAGAAAGCAGTGTTTTTCAATTTTAAATCAAATAACAAAGGAATTTAACCTCAAAATATCCACTAAGAAAACAAAAACAACAGCATTTAAAGGAAAAATACCAATAAGAACTAAAATAGTAATAGAAGGACAAATAATAGAGCTGGTACAATACCTACTACAAGTATCTAGGATGCCACATTTCTTACGAAAAAGACATAGACTTAGATGTAAAATAAAACAATTTCCAAAATATATGTGGAACAATTCACAGAAATATAAGGAATAATCTCAAAAAGATACTAGAGTAATTTTTTTTTAATATTATAGCTGTGCCTATTCTAACACATGGAAATGAAGCTAGAGTAATGACAAAAAGAGACAAATGGAAAGTACAGGCAGCAGAAATGAAATTTATTTGAGCTACTGTAGGGTAATCAATATTAGATAAAGGAATATTAATCTACGGAAGAAACTTCGGGTAGAACCATTACTTGACAAGCTGGAAATAAATAACAGAAAATGGTGTGAACATCTAAGAAGAATGCCAAGTAGTAGATTTCCAGCTTTAACAATGCAGTATCGACTAAAAGGAGAAAGAGATATTGAAAGATCTCAAGCAAAATGGGAACTGGAGGTTGAAGAACCTTAACAAGATGTTTTTTCATTAACCAGACAATTGCTCAAAAGAAAAATTGCACATGTACATGATGCTAAATAATAATTATAATTAATGTCTACATAACAATCAAATACAACAATAAAACAGATCACATTAAATATAACTTCAATATATTTGTTATATCTTACTGGATTAAGTAAGTTAGGGTTAAACAATATTCAAAACATTCGCTAACGAACACATTTTCCACATTGGTTCAAAACAAATTGATTAAATCTAGCTACATCTGTCTACAGCTATAAATTTCTTCTTCGTTCTTATTTTACATTCTTGTTGATGGAAATAGTCACGTAAACATGAAAATAAGTTCAATCAATGTTCCGATTTATCACTTATAAACTCTTCAAATCAATACACTCTTTGAGCTCAATACACTCAATGAGCCAATGTTTAAAATAAAAGCAATTTGACAATAATCATGTCTTCTTCTGGGAAGTGAAAGTTGTGGTTTTCATCGACATTGTTGTTATTATTATTATTTTATTATTATTATTATTATTATTATTATTATTATTATCATCTTTTTTTTTTTTTTTTTTTGCGCAGGTGGAAAAAAAACCTTCAAAAGGCGAAGAGCAAAACCGGTTGCTCAACAGTGTGGGATTACCTCATACTAGGCGACCGCACTAAAAACAACCACATGTTTCTTCTTCTGACCCCAACCTGGAACCGCTTTCGCATTACTTTGGGTTGGGGCCTTTCTTGATGGGTGTCACTGCGTTTGTTCCGTCTTATACACTACTGTCTAGACAGCCTTCGTTCTTCTTTGTCCGCTGGACGCTCTCTATAAAGTGGGAGATTGCGCTTCAGGACTTCTCAACTTTCATCATGACTTCCACCGTGTTTTCTGGCGTGAGGCTACCTGTCTTTTCCTCCAGCCTATCGCGTTCTCTTTCCCAGTTAGTGCACTGGAAAATGGTGTGCTCAGCGGTGTCTAATTTATTTATGCAGTATTTACAGTGGGGTGATGTAACCTTCCCCATGCGGTAGAGATAGTCTCTGAAGTAGCCGTGGCCTGTCAGGAACTGGGAGAGAAAGAAATTTACTTCACTAAACTCCCGTTGCATCCATGGTGACAGTTGCTTGATAAGCCGGAGCGTCCACCTCCCTTTGGTCCCACAGTTCCAGCGTTCCTGTCAGTGCTCCATTGTCCTACGTCGTTCCTCTCGTGTAGCTTTCGCTCTTCCTTCGACTCCGCTCCTATCATATATTCGCTTGCGCTCCAGCGCGAGCAGGTCGAATAGCAATCACCAGAATCCAGCAATCACCAGAATAGCGTCTTCGGAGACTGTTCGGTAAGAGCACTCTCAGCGCTCCCCTACGCTGCACCGCTGTGATCCGTGTTCTGTATTTCTTTAGTCAGTGCTTCAGCCCACAATTCGGCTCCATTTAGTAGCATTGACTGTACTGTCGACATCAGGAGTCTCCTTTTATTCGGCCGTGGGCCGTCTACGTTAGCCATTAGCCTGCTCAGTGCTGCAGTTGTAGTTGCAGCTTTGTCAACAGTCTTCTGTGTAGTAGGTCAGCTTTGTATCGAGAGTTACCCCCAGATACTTTGCAGACAGCTTTGTCATTAATCTTTCTTTACCCACTTGCATGGGTAGGATGGTAGGGATTCTTTTTCTGGTCAGGACCACGATCTCCGTTTTAGCAAGTGCCAGTTGTAGACCCAGTCTACCCATCCCAGTCTTCCATCCAGTCACTGACGCGCCTCATCACCTGGTTTAGCCTGAGCTGAGCCAGCTCAACGCTACGGGCTTCTATAATGGCTGCTGTGTCATCAGCATATCCGACCAGGATGGTACCTTCTGGCATCTGTGTCCTTAAAAGGCTGTCATACACCGAGTTCCAGAAATATGGGTCTAAAATTGACCCCTGTGCAACACCAGCGGTAACGCGCATGGATTTCTGCCCACTTGTCTCGTATAAGAGGAAACGGTCCTTGAAATAGTCTCTAACCATACGAGTAAGATATTTGAGGACTGTAAACGTGCTATCCAGTGCCTCTAGAATATCGACCCACCTTGCCGAGTTAAAGGCATTTTTGACGTCGAGAGTCACAAGAAGAACGATTGGGCGGGCCGCGTGGCATGCCTCGTTCGCTCTGTCGACGACTCTGATTACTTCCCGTATGGCTCCTATTGTAGAGCACCCTCTTCTGAATCCATGCCGTTGATCAGAGAGATCTCCTGCAGCTTCGATTGCTGCAAGTAATCGTGGCTTTAAGAGTCTCTCCAGGATTTTTCCCGCTACGTTTAGCATGCAGAGAGGTCTGTATGCCGATGGTGTGTTCGTATCGCCTTTTCCCTTGCTTACAAGGGCCAGACGTGCAATTTTCCAGCGACTGCTGAAGACCCCTGCTTTGAGGCAGGTATTGTACATATTCAATAGCAATTGTGGAGATGTTTCCACAATTGCTTTGAAAACTTCCGCCTGTAAGCCATCTGGTCCTGGTGCCTTTTTATTCTTCAGAGAACATACCGCCACTACCAGCTCCTCCTTGGTGAAGATATGTACTTCAATATTCGTCGGTTCATCTTTGGTTTCGCTTCTCACTGGGTGTGTTGGGAAGAGAACCTCCACTATGCTCGTCATATCTTCTGAGTTGAGGATGCCTGTGGGTCCAAGAGCCCTTAATTTCTAGTTGACAATTTTGTACCCCAATCCCCAGGGGTCGGTATCGACCTCCGCGCATAGTTTTTTCCAACAATGAATTTTGCTGTTCTTGATAGCGTTCTGAAGTATCTTCCTCGCAGCCTTGTGCTCCGCTGAGAGCTCTAAACACTCTGCAGGATTTATTCTTTTATGCGCTCGCTGTGCTTTTCTGCGTAGTCTGAGGCACTGTTTTCGTAATTCTGCTATTTCTTCCGTCCACCAACAGGCTGGGTGTTTCCGTTTCCTCTCTTTTTAGTGTGCATAGAGGCGTCGCATGCTTTAGTGATGAGGTCCATGGTTGCCTCTACGAGGGTCTCTGCTTGTGCCCTGTCCAGCGACCCTGCTGGCGGTTTAGGGATAGATTCCAGACCGCTCTGGATCCCACTTTGAAGCCTTCCTTTGTCCATTTTCGCGGTGTTACATTGTTTGTAGCTTTTGGTGAGGTGAACGTCTCTCTCTCGTCTTTCATTATTACATATCTGGTATAATAGGTATTGGTGGTCACTACCAGTGTAATCCTCGATGACTCGCCAACCTCGTTCCTTAGTCGCTTATTTCTCCGACATGAGCGTGATGTCTGGAATAGTTTCCGAATCCAGGTCTTCTATATGTCGGGGTGGAGCCCTTGTTTATAAGTATCAAATTCAATCGTGCGGCCATTTCCAGAATTAACATTCCTCTTGTGTCTGTTCGAGGCATGCCCCATTCTAGTGCCCTCGCGTTTAAGTCCCCTGCCACTACGACCTCAGTTTGAATGACTGTTAGGCAGTCTTCGAGGTCCTCAAGTTTCTGTCGGAATTCCCCGACGGTGTCATTTGGGGACAGATAGCAGCTCACGTATGTTATTCTATATATCCTCGCCCATACATAGTGTGAGCCTGCTCCATGGCGCTCCACTCGGATCCGACTTGGGTCGGGAATCCATATGGCCGCAGTGCTTGAGTCATCAGAGAACCATTCCGAACTTTTAGCCCTGTACGGCTCACAGATCAATATGATGTCAACCTTCAGATCGTTAATTAGCTGTTCGAGAAGCTCCGAGGCAATTCTACTACGATTTAAATTTCCCTGTAGTATTCTCTTCATTTCCTTGCGTTTGCTATTATCCTGTTTCAATGCATCTCTGTATACAATGCAGTTTCCGTATAGAAATTATTATTATTATTATTATTATTATACATCATTTATTCTCAATTTTAAATTTGTACATGAAAGACCGTACTTCAGTGAAAGCAACAAACAGAATTTAAATAATTCTCTCTCTCTCTCTCTCTCTCTCTCTCTCTCTCTCTCTCTCTCTCTCTCTTCTGCGAGTGGAACTACAACATACAGTGTTTTTTGCCCAAGCTTCCATCTTCTTCTATCTTGCCGATCATCATCTTTGATGTGACAATCTCTCATTGTTACACACCATCATATCATGTGAGTCTTGGTCTACCTCCCTTTCTGTGCATCGGCACCTACCACCTCCAAATTTTTAATGGCCATCTCTCCTCCGGCATTCTTCTAAGATGCTCATACCATTTTAACCTTCTCCTTTCTATTGTATCCATTATATCCGAAATGACACCCATTTGCTGCTTTATATTTTCATTCCTGATTCTTTCCATTAACATTACACTACAGTTGCGTCTCCAAAACTCCATTGCCATAGCCTTTAATTTTTTCTCATTGTTTTTGAGATCTCCCACAACTCAGCACCATACAGTGATATACTTTCCACCATTGCTCTATAAATTCTAATTTTCACTTTATTAGCATATTTTTATTCCATATTATTGAATGCAATTACCTAATATCAGATTTTGCTTGCAGAATGCGATGTTTAATTTCCTCTTCTCTGCCCCCTTGGTCTGTTAAAATTGTTTCTATACACTTATACGTCTGACAACATTTAACAATCAAGCCATCGTCCATTACTAAATCTTTTCCTGTCCCTTCTACAACAATGTACTGTGTCTTCTTGAAATTGATTTTCAACCCCATTTTCCATATTCCTCATTTAATTTCCTTAATATATAATGTGCATTGCCTTCATCTTCTGCGAATATCACTTAGTCAGTGAATATAACATATTGTCATTTAATTTTATTCCCATCATTTCACATTTTATCTTCCAATTTAGAGTTCTCCTATTTTTAAGAGGGTTGGTGCAATAAACACCCCTGTCTTAACCCTTTACTTATCTTGATTTCTTTTGATATGCTATTTCCTAATTAGACATAAGCGATATTGTCCAGATATAACTCTCTAATGGCCTTAATATATATATATATATATATATATATATATATATATATGTTATTAATATGTTGGTTTTCCATGACCATCCACAATTTTGAAAGGGGGACACTGTCGGACGCCTTTTGCAAGTCAATATAGACTAGATGTGTCTGAAGGTTACGCGTCAGCCGCTTATCTGTAACTTGTCGAATGGTAAATATATTATCTATGCAGGATCTACCAGCTCGAAAGCCACTCTGTTCTTCCATTTCATTTTCCAAACTGGTTTTAACAATTTTACCGTACATTTTACCAAGGGAACTCAGGACGGGTATACCACGGTAATTGAAGCATTCCTCCTTATCTCCTTTTTTCAATATATTGGAGATAACCCACTTTAAAGAATTCAGGTACCCCTCGGCCCCTGAGGCACGCATTAAATAACTCTGAAACCTGTTCGAACAATACCGATGAAGCTGCTTTTATTAGTTCTATATTTATCCCATCGGGTCCGGAGCTTTATCACTTTTGAAACTTTTCACCACTTTCTCAACTTCAATTGGTGATGTATCTTCTACCTGATTGTCAGATGTATCCTTCGGCTAATATAAAGTGTATTCTACACGGTGTTCCTGCAGAAGTTCTTCATAATACTTTACCCATATGCCGAGGCTTATTAAGCTGCAAATGTCCATATCTCGTTTCATTTGTTCTCAGTTGTTTCAACACTTTCCACGCCTCCCGTGATCTTGAGCTTCCAATGGTGTTACAAATTTCTTTGCACTCTTCATCATTTTTGAGCTTTTATAATCTCCTTTTTTACTTCTCTACATATTCGTGTATACGTTTTTCTGTCTTCTAAATCACGGGTCGTCCGCCACTTTTGATAGTCGTTTTTCTTCTCCCGTACCCTTTCAGCAAATTTGTCATTCCACCAACACGTCCCAGTCCTCTGCTGCTTCCTTTCAATTTCCCCCAAACTTTCGTATGCCGCTTCGGGTATGTATGTTGTTATATCTGTGTACATTGCTTTTGGAGAGGTCATCCGCATTTTGCAACTCCCCACTGAGCTTTAACTTATACAAGAACAGGATTGATGGGTCATCTAGTTACCTCACTTTGTATTTAATATCTATGTCTTTTCTTCTAGAGTCTCCCTATTTTATTTGATCTTTTACTTTTCCATTTTGGCAGGGGAAAAGACACAGCTCGCAGAAGAAAGTGGTCAGATCCGCATTCTGCACATCTATATACCGTACATTCCTCCACTCTGTTCTTATTACTCTGTTTACCACTGATGTAATCAATTATAGAGTATAATTTCCTTGATGGTTGAGACCAGGTGTATTTATGCATCATTTTGTGCTGACAAAAAATTCCTTATCTTCAATTTATGTTGCTACCACATATCTATTAGTCTTTCCCCATTCCCGTTCTTTGCATCTTCTCCAAATTTTCCTACTACATTTCTTCCATATTGTCTTCCTAGTTTTCCATTAAAGTCGCCCATTAAATATATTTCCTTCCTGTTCCCAATTTGGTCCAGAAGGTTCGTCAAGTTGGTAAAAAATTCCATTTTTTCGGTATCAGTTGCACTGTGCGGGGACGCATAGGCGACAATTACGAATATATCGTACCCCTTCAGACGCAGATCAACTCGTAGTAGGTTTTCATTAATACCATCTCATTTATTATGTGAGGTTTTAAAGATTTGCGTATGACAATGGATACTCCTTTCTTTGCTCTGTTTTCTTTACTTACTCAGCTGTATATGTGAACGTAATTTTGAATCTCTTCCAAACCTTTCCCTTTCTTTTTAGTTTCAGATAGGGCAACAACATCTAAATTTAATTTAATTCTTCAAAAACTTCGGTTTCCTTTATGCCTTGCATGTTCCAAGTTCCAAAATTCATATACCTATTTCGAAGACCAAGTTGTCGTCGTCGTAGACTAGCATAATTTCGAGGCTTATTGCTTGGGACTCGTGTATATTGAGTTTTTTTTTTCGAGCGGTGGGGTGCAGGCCCGAAATTTCAGCCCCCAACTTACAGGAAGAGGGATTTTTTCTCGGGGATTCCTTTTTCTAACCTTTTTAATGAGACATCATCTTCTGCAAGGTAGCAGGTTTTTTATTTATTATTATTTTTTTAAAGAAAAGAGAGGTATTAAAGTCTTTCGCCACTTCTGTCGTTGAAGAGCTGTCAAGCATCTCTTCCTTCTTCTGAGCCGTTGCCGTCCTCTTCGCTGGTTTTGGTCCACCTCGGGTATTTAATTTCCCCGGTACCCGCCAGATTAGCCTGGCCGGACATCCCCCTATCCCGGACATCCCACCTAGGGAGGCGCCCACTGGGGGACCAGCAACCCCACACGGGATTTAAATAATTAATTACTAATATAACATCATAGGTACTAATACAGTAAAACCTGTATAAGGCGGAACCTGGATAAGACAGACACCTGTTGGAAAAATCTGAGAACGCATTATTTTGCGATGCAAAGTGCACTGGATAATCCAGAAACCTGCCTAATGCGGAAACGGAAAGGAAGTTTTAGTACAACAGAATTAAATATTGTGGATAAGACTGAAAACGTTGTTTTAAAGACTTACATTGACTTGTACGATGTCCGTGAGTCGCGACATCGTACCACTAGACACTCAGAGCTGTGCTCATCCATTTCTAGTTACCCTCGTCCGAACATAGTATTTCCTACGGTGCTCGTGCGAAAGCCACTGTTTATTTGTAATAGCACTGACCTTCACAACGACATGTGAAGGAAGGAGAGTCCATACTTCTTGTGGGAAGGATTACTTTTCTTAATTACTTGTGGGAATGCGTGCTTTGGGTTTAGGAGTTCTAAACGTTTAGTGTTGTTCAGTTCTACGAGTTCAGGTGTTGTGTTAATCAAGTGTCGATGTCAAGCGGAAAATTGAAAACGATAACTCTTAATGAGAAAATTAGACTAATTGAAGACCACAAGCAAAACAACACTTCTGTTGTTTTGATAAATAGGTTTAAAGTTGGGGAAAATTCAAATGTATGACATCTTAAAAACAAAGACAAAATCAAGAATGAGTGATTAAAAGAATTTTTGTATAGGTGATTGCCACAATATTCACGAGTACCCAGGCAAATAGTCGAAGCCGATAGTCGCGACAAAGCCTGTAGTCGAAGCAAATAGTCGTGATGCGATTCTGTAAATCATTTTCTTTGTCTCCCGAGACGTCTTCGTTTCTTTAAAATGGTTTTATGTGGCATTATTTACTCATAAAACTATTCCATCTTTGAACGATTGCGTTTTCTGAATTGACAGTTTTGTTGCAAACCTGAATAAGCCTATACAAGACGGAAGAAAATGTTGGACCCAAACGATTCCGGTTTAGACGGGTTTTACTCTATTATATTTGTAGGCGGCTTAAGAAAAACAACTAAACAAATAAGAAAATCTATAAAACTACAACTAGAGAATAAATTAATAACAATTTAATTTGTAATGGTACTTTTGGCTTTGTTCATTCATGTCATTCAACCATGAATTTTCTCACTAAATGACATATTTACATAATCATAGACTACATACATCATCATTAATGATCCTGCTGTACCCAGTACTTCCAATTGCTATTTGGTAGATTGTGGTATTATTCCTGTGAACGAGATTATTATGGGTCGGACTTTATTTTCCAGAGCTTTTTTTAATTTCATCAGAAAGGTCTTTGTATTTTATGTACTTATACTGTACGTGGTGCCAATGATATTAGTGAGTAGGATTGCGACATCAATTACGTGAACTTCTTCTTTCCTTTTGTCCAGCTGCAGAATATCAAGATGATTTGTTGGTATAGTGACATTCACGGTCCCAATATAGTTTCACGTGCTTATTTGCAATGACAGGCGGAGGTTCGTATTTGTAGTATGGGACTGTAGGTGTATTGGAGTTACTTCCTGCTAAATGTTGATGTAAAAGCTTCGTCACATTGCTGTGACTCTTCGTATATTCTGTACTCGCAAGGAGGCAGCAGGGGCCTGAAATATGTTCAATAGACTCAGTGACATCTTTTCATTCGCAGCATTTGTCATTAGAGATTGCTTAGTTTACAATAAATTTTCTATTGGTTTTGGTTGGTAATTCTGTCTTGGATAGTCATAAATTTTCTAGTTTCTCCTAAACGACTTCCTTTCTTAAGCAAAATATTTGTTGTTTCTCTATCAACATTATTATTTTTACAGGTGGTTAACATATATACATAGTGCTTTCGATTTCCATCTGCTTTGTGTTCATCTACTGATCTCAATTGTAGAGTATAGTGACTATGTGAGAGATGCAGAGGTGTTGCATTCATCTCAGCTTTACAGATAATTCGGATCATATTGAGGGATGTTTGTTTTTTATAGAAATACTGCTTTAGTTTGTCGATTTGTTTCTTGTAGAGGCGCGATATGTTGATTATGCCCATTCCTCCCAGGGATGTAGGAAGAGGGACACGTTCTATTGCTGCTTTGGGGTGTCTTAGGCGGTTATACGTCAATTGAGTTCTGATAATTCTTTACAGGTTTTCCAGATCTGTAGTTGACCATTTAATGAGATTAAAAGAGTATATAAGTAATGGAATTACGAACCTATTTATGGATTTTACCTTACCTTACCTACTATAGAGTTGAGTTCTTAGTAGGCTTCTCGTTTTCTGTAAGTTCTGTAACTTTTGTGCGATCAATTCCTTTTACCTGTGTTATACCTAAATATTTGCATTGGTTGGGATCTTTAATAGTATCATCAGGTGTTACTCAATATCCTTTGGAAGCGACAATTTTTCCCTTTATCAAAATGAACAGATTTGCATTTATCATAATCAAGTTTCTTACCTATCTCATTGCTAAATCTGGCGGTAATGTCAAGAATTTAATTTTTTTATTGGTCATTGTTTCTTTTATACGTTGTTTACGGAGTGTTTTGCTGAACGGGTTCAATGTCAAGCAGAACCATAGTACACTTAATGAGTCGTCTCGGGAGATACTCTCCTAATATAGATAGATATGGAGATTTCAGGCTGATGGTTTGTTGACAGGTGTAGAACTGTGTCCAGTTCTCCATCATGTGGCGAAGAAAGTCCTTTACTTTTGGGTTTACTTTGTATAAGATACTTATACATACGTAAATATCTTATACAAAGTATAATATCTTATACTTTGTATAAGATATTTACTTTGTATCTAATAGATAGGAATTCGTTGTTTTTTGTTGTTTTTTTTTTGTTATTGCTTGTGACTCAGTCACCAAGTCAATAATCAGTTGATCTTGCAACCTTTTGATGACCTGCTGGATCCATTCTGTTCTTCTGTCATAATGTTATTTTTCCTCCTGATGTACATAGATTTATTTTTGATAATAGATGTTAAATACTTGTGTATTATGGGAAGGCATGGTCGATAATTGGCCGGGTCTTTTGTTTGATGATCTCTAGGAATAGATCAGTTTTTCCTTGAGCAAAAATCATGAGTGTTTTCTTAGGAGGGATGATGATGTAATTAAAGCATTCTGAAATATTTTTGTGAATGCATGGGAATTGTTTGTACCAAATGTTTTGTAAATGGACACGCCCGGAAGCCTTCCAATTCGATGTTTTCATGATTACTTCACACATATCGTTCTTACTAATACGTAGTGAGAGCATTATTTCAAAACTTTTCATTCTCTTTCATCATTTAATATCGTGCTACTTTGTTCATGTTGCTTGGGTACCTCCCAAATACCGGACAAAAAATTGGAAATTAGTTGTTCAGTCGTGGCGATGTTTTCATTTGTTATTTTCACTTATCATATTACTGATGATTTTCAGTCTTTTGTAGAATCTTTTCTTATCTTGGAACCCTGCATTTTATTCCTTACGAATGGTAGCCATTTTGGACCTTCGAAACCTTTTAGAATACACTGCTCGTTGTTGAGTGTGTTTGTCAAGGATCTCCGTTAACATATAATGTGATAGCTGTTCCATTTTTACTGGAGTGATAATCTCTTGCACCCGTTTCTTTGGTTTCCTAGTGTTAAAACTTTTCTGATATTGTATAATAAGTCTTCCGGTAATCGCTCTCGATTTTTGTATGCGGTTTTTTAGTCATATTTGCCAGCTGGGGATTTTTCTTTGCGTTCTCTGTTTGTGTATTTCGTTGAATTATCCGATGTTCCTTTAGATGGTTCCAATAAGTTTAAAACTGTAGAGGCAGTACAGTTCACAACTTGGTGAAGTTCTTCTGATTGTTATAACTGTTTGGCAGTATATCCTTATTAAGAACAAGTAGTTGCTTGCAAAGGTGGCTCAGGGTGTTAAGTAATGTCAACTGCAGTGCCTCTGACCGGGAGGTCCTAGGTTCGAGCCCATTGGTAGCAGGATTTTTGACACAGGCTAGATAGCTAGGTCGAATTCAGTCGCTGTCTGGAGGAAAATTCTAAAGCAGACTACTCTGATCGGTAGTTTTCCGTGGTTTCTCCTATCAACACCAGGGAATGACGGAGCAGTACCCTAAAAAACGGGCCACGGACCGCGCACGATCTTGCTTTCCTCTTCCTTGTCCTAGCCTCACCCCTTACTTACACACACTTACACTTACATGCACTACACTACCGTACAAGTCGAGAGACCGTTAGAGTTTGTTCCGGCTGGGGCTGTGTCCCACAAGCTGGTTGGTGAAAACCCCGCTAGCCGACGGGAAGGTCCGCGACGGATATCACCACCCAGCAGGGGAAGATCATCGCCACATCCCGAAGAAAAACATGCACAACCCTAACGAGACTAATGTCCTTAGCTGTTGACGCGAATCATCAGTCAATCTATCAAGAACACGTATGATATTCCACATCTTTGCTGACATCTTCGGGCTTAGGAACTTTGGTTTTGCACTGGGATTCATACCATAGAAACTTATTTACAGTGCCTGAAACTCTTGTTCGACTACTGATCTTCATTCGTATGTCCTTTGACCAACATTTGGCAGCTCATGACTGTTGAGCATATTTGCATTTGTTTCTGTTGTTATTGTTGTTGTTATTATTATTATTATTATTATTATTATTATTATTATTATTTTTAAAATGGGGTTTCATAATAGTGATGTGTATGTACGTAAAATTTTTGTAACCATATATAACGTTGATTTCTGTTAAAAACAAGGTTCAGAAAGCCATTGGATTCGTAAAATTTGTGATCACTTGTTTAATGTACACCAAATACCATTAGCTTTCAAAACTAACTACTCTATGCATCCTAAAAATTTAAGTTTTGGATGCAACAAGACTCCCCAAATCTATGAAGAATGAAATTTATAATTTCAATAGGTTTGTATTGTTCACTGCTTCTAACTTATGCTCTGATGAAGTCTAGTTTGTTTACATGAAATGTCAACTAAAAGCAAATAAATACGTTTTCTAAAAAAGAAACATCAGCCAAGTGAACTTTGATGCACCAGGTCATGCTATCTACTCAGTAATTGATTAAAGGAGTTATCAGCAAACAATCATCATTTTGTTAATTACAATATTTTTCAAAGAAACAGAAATCTTGTTATAATCAGTACAAATAGTTGTGAGATTGTACTTAAATTGAAAATGTCCATAATTTTGTATTAAAAAAATTCCATTTATAAATAGGAGTTATGAAGGTCCTTTTCTGAAACGATGGAAAAGAACCTTTGATTATTGATTTAGAAAAGAGATAGTGCAACATTGGTATCAGATTAGTTTTACAATGCTACAAAAATAATAGAGTTAATCCATCTGTCCCAGGGCCCACCTCATCATCTAATTTCCCCAATGAGATAAAAACATCTATTTATGCAACATGAGAAATTTTTATTACAGAATTCACATAATTATTTATATATAATTATTTTCAGTTCCTTCTAATTTTATTGAATCACTTTTGTAGTTCTTTCATGGGTTAATATTTTTGTTTACTATTGCTGAGTTTACAATTTTGATTAACAGATTTTAACAATTGTATGTCAGTTTGATTGACATTCAAAACAGAAGGTAATTTTTGTTTATAAATTGATATCATATATCTTCCTGATTTCCTTTTTAGTTTGTTGGCAAACTGGAACATATGGAGATATAAAAGAGGACAAGAAACAGTTAAAATGAGAGAAGGAGAATTTTTATTTTATTTTATTTCATTTCAATGACTTATCATTACTGCATGCACGATTATAATTACAGTCATATTACATTCTATGAGCTAGAATGTAATATATTGGATTTGTTAAGGCTTTGATTTACACAGTTCTGAGTAAAATCTAAACTTAAATTTGAAATTCAAATTTCTCAACTTTGAAAGATTGAACAAACTTAATTTTTCTTTCTTTTCAGAATTTAGAAGGAAGGGGAATAAATATAATAATATATCAGTTTTCTGACTAATCATATAATACAATGACAAATATTGGTGCATATCTTAGAATGTAAAAAGGAAAAGTAAAGGAAAGTAAAAATTTCAAGGAAAGGAAAAATATCTTTTGCATTGGACTTAATCAGCTAACTTATTTAGTTGTTGATTCATATTCATTTGCATACATCTATATGAACAAATATGTGACTTTTTAAAAACCAAATTTCCTCATAAAGAAATATCATTGAAGAATTAGTTTATTCATAATTAAAATTTTTTTTATAATAAATCTCAGAAGTTGTATGTTGGGTGTTTGCGAGCTGAAAGGGGAGTTTTGGGGTGAGAGGGAAAACCTTGTGCATTGTGGACCCCATGACAAGTTCCCTGTGAAAGAAAACTGTGAATTGAGCCAACAAATGTGCTGGTATTTCATAATGTTATTTATGAAATTATAGGGTCAGTTAGGGTTAATATGATACAGCAAAAAATTGGGGCTAATGTGATACACTTTAGGAATTGTTACCGTACTTATTGATATACAAAATTCCAAAAAAATAAAAAATAATAGGAAATATATTATATTATTAATTACCATATAGTAAAAACTCACAATAGTATTGAAGTATTTTGGGGGGAAAAGTCAAAGCTGAAATGATTTATTTTTTCAGTCAAAAACGTTTCCACCGAGATAGGAAATTTTTGATGCCACTTCATCATTTTTAATGGCAGGATATTTTTCAAAATAGGTAATCATTCAGAAAGAATTAATCTATTTTTCTGCATTAAAAGATTTCAAAAATATTAATCGTGTCTCGACATAAATACAACCTCAATTTTTGTAGGCTAATTTGATAAACTGATGGGGCTAATGTGATATTGGTTTGGGGGTTATTTTGATACACTAAAAGTAATATTTTTTTAAATTGTAAGATTTTTTAAGTCGTACAGAAAGTAATATTTTTTAAATCGTATATTGTTCAATATAGGATCTATTACACGCACGGAAATCCGCATAGCTATTGCTCGGAATTGCAATACAGTAAACCTCGTTAGCACGAACTTGCTTAACACGAATTTTACCGTGACACAAACAAAACTTCGGTCCCGGCAAGGGATTGCGGTAATATGGATGAGGTGTTGGTAACAATTACTTATATTTGTAAAGGTGAGGTTGGTAGCAGGGGGATGGAAGTTTTGTATAAATGTAAGACGGTTAAACGGTTGTATATGCTAAAAGAAAGCAGGAGTTTGCATACACTGAAATTGAAATAAATGTTCATCAAAAAGCTAAACATTGTGCAGTCGCAGTCGTAATCAGTGAAAATAGGGAAAAAAGAGCTAATACGTGAAAGAATAATAAACGTAAAATCAACAGTAAACATAGCAAGTGAAAATGATGCAACTAGGACCTGTGAAGTTACCGCTTAACCTGAATCTACGAGGTCCAAATTGTGTGAAAGAATGAACTATATGGAAAAGAGCATTAGAAGACTATATGTTATCAACAGGTGATCATGAAGCCGCGGATTCAATAAAGTTGGCATTAATAAGAAATCTCATAGGTACAGAAGCTTGTGAAATTCTTATGACCATACCAATGACTCAACCTGAAAGTGAAGTGTATAACACGGTAATACAGAAAATAGACAACTATGTGAAACCTAGACAAAATGAAACATATGAGCGTTTTGTGTTTATGGAAAGGAAACAAGAAGAAGGAGAGTGTTTTGATGATTATCTGACTCGGAAGGTTGGCAAAGACATGAGACTATAATATAATATCTACAGGGGAAACATATGAAGACACAATGATCAGAAATCTGATAATACGTGGAGTAATGACTCGTACAACACAACAAGGACTACTGAAAATAAATAATCTAACGCTAGTTAAAGCAGCAGATCACTGTAGGGCCATGGAACAAAGTAAACAACATGCCCAACAAATGGATCAAAGAGAATGTAAGAATGACACATATGTCATAGACTAAAGAGGTATAGACGGCTCACTGTGGGCAGCCGAGAGGGTACCCAGCAATGGTGTCTCATTCAGAGATTGCGCCACAGTCGAATTTTTAGTTCCTCAGAAAATGGTGTCCGAGTAGAGTGCGCACAGGTCGCCCCTTTGCCCCCACTACCGATTTCTCCCTCCAGTACTCTGTAGCGACATTTTCAAATCATTGAAACTGTTACTGTCGCAAGATCTATCTACCTAGCATTTACAGCTAGGGAGCACATGACGGGGTGTTGCCCTAAGCATAAGCACGCGGGACCTACTCCTTCAATGAACCAATTAACTGCATTCTAAAATGATGTGATCCTGTGACCATATTTATTATAATCATGCGAGCACTTCTCCAATTCATTCATTGCTTCTTCTTCTTTCTAGGGTTGTTATCCAGCCTACAGCCGGTTACCCTTTACGTCCGGATGGGACGCATATTCGACCATACACTAGACACCAACACACTTGCGGGCTCCTCTGATCTGGGGTCAGCAGAACGCGAGGCCCTCCGCGACAACATACATACAAAGACAAGGGACAAACAACCATGCCCAAGGCGGGACTCGAACCCGCGACCGAAGCGCTGAGTCGGTACTCGCTCTTAGCCACCTCGGCCATCCAGGTCGGCTTCATTTATTGCAAGTTTGTAAATATAAAATTATTTATCATATAGTGGTGAAGAGTACAGCGTTGCTCAAGCATTTATTAAGCAGATTCATCTATTAGATAGGAGAAAGAATGAATTCGACTATAGCTTATAATTCTAGAAATACAATTGAGGTGTTGTTTTACCGAAGCTCTTTATTTTGGCAGAAAGCTTTTTCGGTCGCATTGCGGCCATCTTCAGTGCTACAAAAATAATAA
This sequence comes from Teleogryllus oceanicus, assembly GCA_964035755.1. NCBI lineage: Eukaryota > Metazoa > Arthropoda > Insecta > Orthoptera > Gryllidae > Teleogryllus > Teleogryllus oceanicus. The sequence goes on along the minus strand of CAXIVR010000001.1, from coordinate 171,267,081 downwards.
CAGTATATCTAAATTGAAAAATAAAATTACTACTACAGAATATTATTATCATTCAATAAATTAATTAAAAAAGAAAAATTGGAATATAAAACGGGAAATAAAACATAATTTTGAATAAAAATTAAAAACAAATGTAAATTTAAATTAAAGTGTAATGAACTGTTAAAAGACAGTGTAACTGTTAAAAGAAGAAAGTTTTTTGGAATGCTCTCAATGGAGAGGGGAGAACGGGGGGTTTTTCTAAGAAACGGCCATTAAGGAAGGCCCGGCCGGGTGGTGGAAAAGAGGCGGGCGGAGGGGTTAATGTGCCTGGGATGCCAGCTTCCGGAGGGGTGAGAGAGAAGGAATTTGTTATTCAAAATAGTGTGCTGGGGATTGTTTAATAAATTATGATGTGTATGGCTTCTAATGGAAGTCTGTCAGTGTACCTGTTTTCAATTTCCAAAATTATGACTTCACTGTCTGCATTAAATGAGTGTTCTTGTTCCAAGAGTTGGCTGGCAAAGTGATTGTGTTCTTTTGTGTGTATGATCTTGTACGTGTTCTTTGATTCTTTGTTTAAAGGATCTTCCATTCAGGACAATAATTGCGCATTACAACTGCCACAGGAAATGGAGTATACCACCACTGCTACAAGAAATACATTCTAGTAGTACAAAAGTTCGGTAAACAAACGCTTTTTTTACAAACAAACACTTTTAAACAAAAACTTTTCTAATGCAGGATACCGCAACGAGATACACTCACCCAGAACGTGTTTATATATCCTCAATCTTCAGCATGTAGTTCCGAAAGTTTGCATTATTTACAAGATACCAGTTATAAATCATTATGAACACTCTTAATTGGTACAAAATCCCGTGAATTAAACGCTTCGTTAATTTCATATAGGGAGGGCACCGGGGAGTACCGACAAGAAAAGTCGAAACATTAAACAAGAACACAAAATAAATTCGCCGGATATAAACTCAGTTTTATTCTGATCGTGTTTCATGATTTTAGCCTGCTTTATGACTTTTCGTTATGTTTAGATCCTTCAGAATTAAATGAACTTATAATTAGGAAACCACAGCTAGTGCCTAGGCTAGAAGATATATCAGTTAAGTGCAACGAAATGTCAATATTCACAGTATTGGACTTGGAAGAAGGGTTTCATCATCTAGTTTAAGATGAACCGTCATCATGGCTATGTTGTTTTGCAACCCCTTTTGGGATTTATGGATATTTGGTTCTACCTTATGGAATGAAAAATTCAAGTGATTTGTTTGATGAAAAGATAATGCAATATTTTGGTAACATACAAAATGTAGTGGTATGTAGGGACAATATATTAATAATGGGGATGACAGAAGAAGGGCATGATAAAACATTGAAAAATAAAATAAATCAAAAAAAGTGAAGGAATTCTTAGTCCTAGTAGAAAAGAGGCATTAAAAGAAATAAACCTCCAAAAATAAAATTAGGCTACAAAAGTTATTATGTGCATTTAACTATGTTAGGAGACACATACCGGATATGGCGACTTTAATAAAACCTTTGTGTGAATTGTTAAAAGAAGAAAATACATGGCATTGGTCAACACAGCATGATCAGATATTAGAAGAATTGAAAGGAAGAGTGGTAAATTCACCAGTGCTTGTACCATATGATCCAGATAAACAACTGGTCATGCAATGTGATGCATCAAAAAATGGACTAGGAGCCTGTTTATTTCAAAGTGAGGGAGCAAATGACTTGCAACTAATTTCATGTGTGTCAAGAATGAATTGAGTGATTAGAGTGTAATTATAGTCAGTCAGAGACAGAATTGCTCAGTATTTGTTTTGGGGCAAAAAATGTCATGAATATGTCTATGGTGTGAAAAATCTAATAGTAGAAACAGATCACAAACCATTGTTACCTATCATGAAAAAGGTTGTATGTAAAATAGGCTCAAAACGTCTTCAAAGATTGAGACTCAAATTATTACCTTATGATCTTAACTTGCAATATGTTCCTGGAAAATATCTGGATTTAGCAGATATATTATCTAGATCAACAATGAATATTATCGAGAATGATATGCAAATGCTAGAGATGGTACATTCAATAACACAGCACTTACCAATGTCAAAATATAGGATTGAACAATTTAGAAAGGCTACAGCTACAGATAAACAGTTGCATTTACTCTTTAAGTATTACTAGTAGGTTGGCCTACATTTAAGAAGGTAGATACAAATTGTAAAGAATACTTCAATATGAAAGAAGACATTTATGTAGAGGCTGGAATTGTGTTTGTAAGTGAGAAAATCGTTGTTCCACATAAACTAAAACAAGATATGCTACAGGCTATTCATAAAGGACATCCTGGAACAGCAAAATCCATTCAGAAAGCTAGGAAAAATATGTCTACAGATATCACTAATTTTGTAAAGAAATGTAGAATATGTGAGAAATTTCAGAGTAATAACAGAAAGCAACCAATATAATTACATGAGGTACCAAAACAAAGATATACTAAGATTGGAATGGATAATGCTGATTATGCAGGCAAACCATATCTTGTAATAGTTGATTACTTTTCCCACTGGATTGATGCTATTTTGTTAAAAAATAAGAGTGCAAGTCTGTTATAGAAGGAATGAAAAATAACTTTCGTTATACCGGATACCCAGTAGAAATTATAGCTGACAATGTTCCTTTTAACTCACTAGAGTGTAAGAAATATTTTAGAGATATAGATATAAAATTGACTAATAGCTCACCATTTTATGCTAAAAGCAACGGTAGGGCAGAAAATGCAGTAAAATTAATCAAACAAATGTGATGTAAATGTACATATTCAGGAGAGGATATCAATGAGGCTATGATGGAGTATAACAATACTCCTCTGGTGACCAGGTGCATCACCATCTCAAATACTAAATAGTAGAATCGTGAGGACACATATGCCAATGACAGGAAAAGCTATGGAACCAGTGGTTCAAACTCAAATCTATGACAAATTATGTGCTAGACAGAAAATGGTGGAAGAATGGTATAATAGAACAGCTACAGCTAAAATAAAAAGTTTTAAAATTGGGGAGAAGGTAGTGGTGAAAACAGAAAAGGATAAGACTTGGGAAAAGGCATTAGTGTTAGGAAAAGGAGAGGAACCCAGATCATATGTTGTAAGAATGGTAGAGTTGTAAGGAAAACTAGTCTTCATATGATGAAATCTTATACTGATGCAAATAGGGAAATTAAAAAAATATCTATTTCAAAGGAAATAGAAATAATAATGAACTTGAAAAGGGAGGATATAGAGATAAATCAAAATGAAACAATGAATGAAAATGTAATGAGAGCACCATACAGGAATATGTCAAGGGAGACTGAAACCAATAGTTAAGATGAACCTGTAACACAAGAGTCTAAAAGGGAAGATGAGGTGTTGGTAACAATTACTTATATTTGTAATGTGAAGTTGGTTGCAGGGAGATGGAAGTTTTGTATAGACGGTTTTGTAAGACGGTTAAGCGGTTGTATATGCTAAAAGAAAGCAGAAGTTTGTATACACTGAAAATTGAAATAAATGTTCATCAAAAAGCTAAACAATGGACACTTATAAAACTCGGATAAAACAAATTTTTGTAACACAAACAGCGATAATTTTGGTCCCGTGTAATTCCTGTTAATAAGGGTTTACTGTATTTATGTTTCTGTACAATACTAGTTTTCTATGGAAGAAAAACCGCATAAAAATATTTTGAAACAATATTTAATTACTTAAATTCGTCTCATAATACAGAAAGTAATATAAAAACCAACATGCTAAAAGGAAGGTCCAAGACTAGACCTACCTACTGTTAAACCGATGGGACGATATCACTTCCAACATTCAGTATTTTTTTACATACTACTTTAATTTTCTTGTTATTACACTTTGATGTATGATTTTTTTTATAATTTACAAATAAACAATACTTTGTTAAACTTTATTTTAAATCCTCCTTTCTGAACTTTCAGACTAGTTGGAAACAATATCTTATGAGTTAGACATAGCGTAAGATTTTAAAAAATGCTGTTGAGACCCTACACCCTAAATTGTCTCACTATAGCCCACTCATTGTTTCCCAATTAAAATTCATAGAGATATCAAGCAGTATCAATTTAGCGGCAGCAATGTATCGTATTAGCCCCATCAGGAGGAGATAGTACGATACGTATTTTTTCTATGTGTTTGCTATAAACGGTATAGAAGATAAGGTGATAATTTTGCTTTTCTGTATCACAATAGCCCCGATTGACCCTAAACACTTTCCAGAATGAATTTATTTGTAAATAAAAAACGTACAATTTAAAAAAATCCCTTTTTTAGTCTGAAGGAAATGGTCTCAGAGTCGCGTGTGGGACACAGGAGGGAGCGCCCCCAACCAATTAAACATAAGCTGAGAACAAGCGGGAGTGTGAATTCCACAGAACTATTGGAATCAAGGATAACGCTAAAAGAATGGATAGGTGTACCGCACATACACAATTTTAAAGAAAGCAAGGAAAATTCTAATATTAGCCCGGGGGCCGTATCCCTCCTTGGCGCAGTCACAACTTATTATATATCTTTCGAATTTTCTGTTCGCGCCGTCTGGCGTGTTTGCGCACACTGTCCCTTCCAGGAAAAAACGAAAGATAATTCGCAATGCTGTGTCATGCTTTCATTCTCTCTCCGACGTAAGGTAGCTCGCGGACGATTTTCTGGGCTCGTGGTACTGCAAACCCCGTCGCAGCTCCGGGAGCTTCTGAGGTGAGCCAGCAGATTGAAGTGAATCTTTTTAATTTTTCTAGCAAAAAAGCTAACTTTATGTGTATTGAAAAACTCATATTAATGCAAATAGTAATATTTTTTCACTTTAAGAAAAGTGATAATTTTGTGTTTCTTGAATCATTATTATGATTTTTACTCACAAATTTTTCAGTACTTTTTTTTTACATTCTAAATATCAAATTCCCTTGTCCAGAAATGATGTGTCACTAATGCAAGAGATTCATTTACTTAGGAATAGCGTGTTTCACCTTTAATTGTAGCAAGATTTCACAATAAAATAAAATAAATTAAAAGTAGGCAACACTCATATGTAATACAATTTCATAGAAACAATATGTTGTTTTTTACAGGAAAAGAACTGGATTCTTAAATACTCGTTAATTCTATAATTTCAAAGAATGAACAACGTGGTTGAAAACATGAATCCCTACATGATTGTAATATTGTTTTGTAAGCACTCTAAACCCGTAACAAGACTAGTTCATTGGCTAGATGTAATTATAAACTTTGATTGATTGCACATTTTACATATCATTTGTGTTGCTCATTTGTTTCAATTAAATTTTTGTTTGTCTCTTAACCCCATGTGACCTAAAATTTATTAACATTTCAAAATACATTATGATTTTGATGTACATACGTATATTGCATAGCCTTGTTAAGTACATTATTTCAATATATGCTCATTTTCAGCGAAAGTTATCTTAAGGGTAGAAATGGATCCATTATAAATAATGTAGTGCCCTTCAGCTACAATATTCCACCCAAACTGTGAATTCTGGTAGCTTCTGCTTTACAGAAGATCTGCTTAGTTCCTTAATTATGCAACTTTCTAGTTATGATTTCGGAATAATCAACATTTTAAAACGCTGTGAAATCGTGGGCTTCCGCGGCCAGTCTTGAGTGCTCTCGGCTGTCCGGGTGACGCCGCGTCGAAGGCTATGATGTCGACGTTTCGACTATCTCGTCGACGTCTTCCTCAGGGCTGGTCTGCGCTGGTGGAGACGTAGTGTGGAATGGGAATTTAGCGGGTTACACCTTGTGGAGGTTTCCATTTGCTTTAGATTTTCTTGAATCTTACACCGCTCGCGAGGGCGGGGCGAGCTCGCGACTTCTGTTTGCAGGCTGCGTCTTGTGCGGTTTTAGGTGCATCAGCAGCTTGACGCGCATAGTGCTTTTCAGAAGAAGTGGAAACGGGACAAGAAATGTTCGATAGTAGAAGTGGAAATTTTGAGAAGAAGTTAATAGAGTGCGGTTGCGTGTATAGTAGTAAGTGTATAGATTGCGGTTATTCCGTGTGGGAGGTTTTGTCTGTTCACTATGGCGGTCTTAAGAATCGAACATCTGTGGGAAGTATCTTACAGCGTTTTTCTCCTTTTTTGCAGTAGTATTGAGTGTATTTATCGAAAAGTGGGGATAGGGAGTTGTTGCGAAAGTTCTATTAATTTCTTTAGAAGCGCTGTCTTATATAAATTTGTAGATATTTGGGAGGTTGTTTTTTAATATAGTATGATATGCACTTCTTGGTTCAGGCAACACGTACAAATCTGTTTTTGGCACTTTGCAATTTGGATATATTTGATTTTGTTGCCCAAGCTTCGTAGGCGCTGCGGATACAGGCGGTGTAGAGAAGAATCTTAGTTGTGGTCTCGAAATTTGCAGCTGCAAGTAGTGGTGTAAGTCTTGCAATGCGCATACCCATTTGTTTCGATGCTTGTTTGCAGTGCTGTGCCCACGTGAGTTTTTCATCGAATGTTACTCCCTTAGGAGTAACATTCTGCTGATGTGAGCACGCCACGGAATTCTATGCCCGTTAATGTCTATTGGGAGGGGCTTTTCTTTCCGGCACCACGAGAAGATTGCTTGACATTTTCCTGTATTTAATGTAAGCCCGCTTTTTAACTACACCTGCAATACAGTTCATTTGTTGCACATTGAAGTCTTTGGAGTTCAAATCAGGAGATGACAAGCTTTTGAAGTGAAGACCACGTCATCTGCGTATAGGTATTCCCTAACTAGCGGGAAAGTCGGAAGATCGTGAATAAATAAAGAAGTGATAGTAAGGCTCCTTGCGGAACGCCGGCGAGAATTGGTTTTGTATTTGAAAGATGGTTTTGAAAGCGAATTTGGAAGGTTCGGTTGATGAGATAGCTTTTGAGAAGAAGATAGATATAAAATGGAAGAAGTTTTTTAAATTTTTGTGGAAGGAGATCATGGTTTACTTAATTAAAAGCCGAGGAAAGATCGAAGTATAGATCTGGAAGAGAACAAGAGTATGCTAAGGAAGATGATGCCTCCATTGCTAGGTGAAGAGCTTGTAATGCAGACGAGCGGCCTTTTTGGAATCCAAATTGTGTGCAACGAATTTTGGTTTTTTGGAAATTTGGTTTACATCCGGGTGTCTACGAATTTTTGGTAGTATCAGTTTTTCGAATAATTTTGTTTGCGATAGAAGGCTGTAATTTTCAGGGTCTCTGCAGATTTTTCCGGGTTTATTTATTAAGGTTATCGTGGCGTGCTTCCACATTTTCGGAAAGTTGCTGTTTTCTAAACATGCGTTGAAAATCTGTTCCAGCGCAGTTCTTGTGCTACGAGGAAGGTTTCGGAGCATCATAGCATTTATTTTGTCAGGATCACTAGCTTTTTTTTAGTCTCATCTCTTTAATTTCCGCCAAGAGTTGTTCCTTGGTTATTAAATTTTCGTTGAGAATACCGATATCTACCGTTTCGTCGTCTTCGTTTGATAGGTCTCTTTTTCCGTCGTCTTGAATTTATACTCTGTTTACTCTTATGGATGTTCGTTAGGGGATGGGTTTAAATCTGTCTTGCATGACGTTTGCAAAAATATCTTTTTTCTTGCTGGGTCGTACTGGGTCTTGCTGGGTCGTATAGTGTCGTTTAGTGTGGTCGTTTAGTGTGTCTCGTAGTCCTGTCATTGTTCCTTCTGGTTTCCGAAAGATTTTTTGTATTTTTCATATGTCTTGGATGTATGCTTTTTTTATCAGTTTTTCCCATGCGTTTACCCGATATTCGTTTAAGAGGCGTGGAACATTCCGTCGTATCTGCTGAATCTGTCTTTATCTTCCGGGTCTCGTGTTGTAGAATCTTCTCTGCGCTCGTCTCCTTGTTTGTATTTCTGAGATAATGTAAGATGGCATGTCATTTTTGTTTGGAATTTCTTTTTTTGTTGTAAATAAGTTGTAAGCTGAACGGATTTGATGTGTGAATTTTTGAATTGCGGTATCAATTGTTTCGGTCGAGGTGAGGGGGTGGTCGTAGGCGTGGATTTTATGGGCAATTCTGTTTCTGAATTGTTTCTAGTTTGTTGAAAATTTGAAATTTTTATTTGTATGAAATGGATACGCACCAAGGTAGTTAGCTCAGATTATAAGGAGGTGGTCAGAGTATAGTTCGGAGAGGGGGTTTGGTACAGTTGGTTTCAATGCAGAAGAGTGAATGTCTAAAATATCGTGCGGTATGTCGTTAATAAGGTGAGTAGGGCCGGAAGGAGGTTGGATGGTAAGAGAGAAGTATGAAGAAACTGTTGTAGGATATCTCCAGCTTGTGTATTACGCCTACATCCCCATTCCATACGTTTTACATTTAAATCGCCCGCCATTAGAATAGTTTGGCCTAGAGAGACGAGCGCAGTTAAATCAGTGGTAATTAGTGGTCGCAGTTGACTTTTGTAAACAGAGAGAACGGTGACAGATCCTGTTATTGTTCCTGTTTCGACAACTGTGACCTCCGTAGTCTGTCGAGTCGGAGTGATGATACGTGAATTCGGAAGAGTTCACCTTACTGCAATTGCGGTTCCGCCTCCGCGTCCAGTTTGTCTGTCGTCACGGTAGATATGGTGGCTTATGAGAGAGAAAGAGCGGTTTTTTTGTAAGAAGTGTTTCCTGGATGAGTAATATAGAAATGGAGTAATCTTCACAAATTTTTTCTATGTCTGTTTTATTTCTGTTTATTGTGCCTTCTGCGTTCCAGGACGCGATGAGGTGTAGTTTTGAATTTCTGGCATTTAAAAGAGCGAAGCAACTGATTGACCGACATTTAGCAGTATTGTGAGAGTGTCTTCCGATCGTGTCATTATGATAATTGCCAATTTGATGCTTGTAATTACCTTTTCGATGTTTATTTCTTTAATTAGGCTAATTAGTTCACTTATATAAGATTCTTGTTTCTTTGTTTCTTGTTTCTTTAGGGGTGTTAGATGTATGTAGGACGTGGGACTTGTTAGCTTGTGGTGTTAGCTAGTGGGACTTGTAAAGAGATGAGAGCAGCACGTTCCTCGCTGCAGTTTGAACATTTTGGTGGTGTGCTAGTTTTGTCCGCGTCACATGCTGAAGTATGATGATTGCCATGCACCGTTCGGGGCGGTGGCAGCCGTTTTTCGTATAGTCCCATAACATGCAGGTTGTGCATTGGGGAAGTATTTCTTTGTTGTGTGGTTCCCCAATGAAGATCCTATACTCCAGGAGATATTTAATTTCCCGTAAAGGTTGAATTTGGTTGTGATTAATTTCGATTTGATATATGCCTAATGGGTGGAACTATCTCGTAGACGTAACGTATACGTATCGTATACGTATACGTATCTCGTATACGTAACCCTCTAACACGTGGTGTTGCCAGAATCCCTGTTTTGTGGGTCCTTGATGCCGAAAAACCAATTGAAAGCAAAACGTCTGTCCGTCGGTCCGTCTGTCTGTCTGTCTCGTTTATGTGAACTAATTAAAGCCTAAATCATGCGTACATTTTCAAATTGAGGAAACCCCTGTGGTTTCTGCGTGAGCCGAAGCTGTACGATTTTGAAAAATATTCATTAATTTTTGGGACTTTACATGACGCTACCGGACATTTTCAAAATTTTCTCAAAATCAGCTCCAATTTTTTCTTTAAATTTCTTGTAATAATATAGTGAGAATACACTTATAAATATGGCGTAAGTCCGATTTTCTGGATTAACTCTAAATTTTCGGAAATTGTAAAATTATGAATTTTTTCGGCAACTTCTTACAACTTATATTGAAGATAGAATTTTCCTTCAAATGAAATTTTTTTCATAAATAGTTCTGTCATTAAGATCATGTAGATTTTTTATACTTTTAGTTGTTTTCGTGCAATAGTGTGCAATATTTGCAATTTTAAAAAATAACAAAAACAAAATTCTCTCAAAAATTGCTCCAAAGTTTTTCTTTAAATTTTTAGTAGAGTTACTGCCAAACGAACCCTATACGATGACATGAGCGGCATATTGCTCTATTCTTTTGTTTTTTCAAAAATTACAAACATGTATTTTTTTACTTGTCTCTCACGTCGATAACACTTTCTTATAAGGCGATTTCTTCACAGTGTTATATTTGTGAGTACATATGCTTTAAATAACGTCAAATAACGTTTCTCGAAACACATCATTTTTCTGTGAAAATGAGCTCAAAATTCCGCATTTTCAGAAACGCTAAAACGCCATTTTCTCAAAAATGGCTCCAACGTTTTTCTTCAAATTTTTCCAATAGATAGTGCTTATTGTACTATTTAATATGAATTTAAGTTTATTTTGGTGTATTGTTTTGTTTTTTCAAAAAAATACACAAATGTAACTTTTTTAATTATGTCTCACGCCGTTAATATGCACATTTCCATCGTTTTGAATACATTACTGCATTTGTGAGTAGAAGTGCTTCAAAGAGCTTCCCATGAAGGTTTTTGAGAACTCAAGAGATTCCTGTGAAAGAGCTTCAAATTTCGCATTTACAGTAATGCTTAATCGCCATTTTCTTAAAAACGGCTTCAAATTTTTCAATGAAAATTTCTATTTAGGACGAGGTTTTACTCTTCTTTCATATTCTTGAAGTAATATTTCGGTTCCACTATTAAGACAGCGAAACGTTGAGAAAAAGTAAAAAAAAAACATTTCTTTGGGCGACGATAGATGGCAGCTGCAATGAGAATAGGGCAAGACCGTAAAGCCAGTCCACACCCAGGAAATTAGAAACCTTTACTACGAGAAAGTCTGTGCAATTCTGGAGCACCTCTAGTTCTTTTTAGTTTATCAATATAATGTACTGTGACTTGTTTCTTTTCAATTTCAGCCTTTATTTCTTCACAATTTAAACGTTTATCTAACACGCATATCATTAAACGGTGTCGCCTTTCAGGAGTGGCGCGGTGATAATGCACATACACTGTTTGAGCGTTTCTGAGAATCTCTTTAATCTTTTCGTGTTCTGGTATTATGTTTGGTCTAAGTATTAGTTCCAGGTTTGTTAAGTGAGCATGCACTCGCCAATTTGTGCACTTAAATAATTAAGAAAGTCAGTGGGATTTCTGATATTACTTTTATCAAGGTAAAACGCGTTGATTTTACCTGGACGCTCTTTACTTGGGACTGGATTTGTGGACTTTGTTGCGGTGGGTTCTGCATTTTGGCTCTTTTCCTCTTGTGACGTTTTCTGAGTTTTTGTAGCTTTGTTGCGATTGGATTCTATTTGGGGGTCTTCATCAACTTCGAGATTGATAAATCTATTTCTGGATTCAAAGGAGATTGGTTTTGTAGTTTATTTTTGCTTAAAGAAAATGTTGGGTGTCGATATGTCGACTGTTGGTTTCTTATGTTTTGCCTTAGTTTGTTCATTATTTGCATTACTGTTATTTTCATCTGAGCTGTTTCCTGATTCGTCCTTATTGATAATATCGTTATTTCCTGATTCGTCGTCTGCGCAGGAGTGGTCGGTACTCGGGTTTATATGCCCGCCCGACAGAATCGCTCCGTGCCGTGCTGACACCAGACACCACCATGCCGTCCAACCCCGGACCGGCCCTTGCCGCCCGATCACGGACCGCACCTAGTCGTCCGACAACGGACCGTTTCTGGCCGTCTGATTCGATTCTTCCCCGCGATTGCCGGTCGATCTGTATGGCCGGCTAGTCACACACGACCCACCTGTGTATAACACCGAGGACCGACCACTCCGACGCAGACCAACCCAGAAGAAGACCAAAGCTGCGAGCGCTGTAGTGCGGCTGTGCTGTGTTTCGATCAGGCTAGTATTAGTGCGTGATATTTGTTGGCTTGCTTGATCAACCGTCGACGTTCACGTGAAGCGAAGAACTGCCAAGTTGTCCCCTCTGAAATACATCTCTTAAGCTGACACTACCATAATCGGTTACCACGAAAACATATATAGCCCCATTTAGAACTTTAATTTCTAATTAATTACGCAAAATTTTATTTAATTGCTCTTCAAATTTTTGCGTAATTTGAGGTGGCATAATATTGAGCTGGCATAAGATTAAGCTGGCACCGCCACAATCGGTTAACACATAAACCAATATGACATTTTGTAGAACGATTAAATTGCTAATTAATCACGCAAAAATTAATATAATTGCTCTTCAAACTTCCGAGTATTTAATGGTGACACCAACACAATCGGTTTGCACAATAACAAAGAAGCCATCTTGTACAAAGATTTAATTGTTAACTAATTACGCAAATTCATCATTAATTACTCGGACGTTTGTCGAGTAAATAAATTAGTTTTTGCATGACAAGACTTCAAACCTAAGTGCGCCAACTTCCTCTAAAACAACCATGAATTTGATCAGATATGTCCACTGATAACCCAAGCCAGTCTGACAGGTTGGACAAGCTCCACAAAATCCAAACTCCACAGCAGCCACATCTAATTCTCCTACTCTATCCCAAGATTCCTCACCAGCCATTACCTCAAATAACTCCTTACCCTGATAAAATCCTTGAACATAAAAGAATTCTTACCTCAATTAGACTTATCCTTGATATCCTCAAAGCACCTGAAGAACCCATTACAAAATTGATCACTGTTGCAGTCAAGGTATGCCTGATCCTTGTCTAAATGGCTCCCTCTCCTCGTTTCCACATCCTATCCATCGGGTTTTATTCCTCCAGAAACCTGGTTAAAGCCATCCCAATCCTCCATTCCCGGGTATATCACCTTCCCCACTAACCGAACCTTTTCCCAACACGGAGGCACTGCTATACTGATCCGTCAGACAATACCACACACTTCCTTTTGCATTAAACCTAATAGAAGTATCGAACTCACAGCCATTCAAATTAGCACCATCTACACCAGTCATTATCATTTCAGCATATAAAAGACCTGGACTTCAGATACCGACATCAGGCCTCGACATTATCCATAACCTACCGTACCCATTCATACTAGCTGGAGACCTAAATAGTAAAAGTACAGAATGGGATTGAAGACGAAAACAATGCCAGCGGACTTCGACTACAGGACTTTGTGAACAGTAACGCCTTCGTTCAACTTAGATGCCCTGGTGAACCGATGCACCTTATAAACGACGAACCAACCACCTGACATCTTTGATAATCACTCACAACGCCTACATATATCGACTACTCACATGCTTCACGATATTTTTGATTAACAGACTACGTACCAATCTTCTTTACATTAAGGACATCCTTCTACAACTGCCAAACAGGACCAACTCTAACCCCATCCACCGATTGGAAAATGTTTAGAAATTTAATTCTAAAGAAAATCCCACAGACAAGATCCCCCAATCATTCCATGTGAAATTTTAACGACTATACAGACTAAACAACAGACACACTGACATTTTTATACACTCAAACGCGACGAGGACAAACTACTCCTAAAAAGACGGTGCTCCTAAAAAACTATCGGTGCACGCACTTTCTCGCCCGTATTTGCACACAAAATTATGCAAACAGTACTCAAATTTTCGAAAAATTGTACATGAGCTTATTTCAAAATCTAATTTTACGGAATAGATTTCATTAAGCGAAAAAAATCTCTATCTGTATATTTTAGTTGTAGGAAGACTCCGAAGAAATGAACTTTTGCAAATTTCGAAAAATCAGGGATTTCAACGAACATGAGACCTGCGGCATTCTCTTTAACGTCCATCACATTATCCAACAACAAAATTAATCAAAAACGATGGTGCCATTTTTTTGAAAATTTGGAAAATGTCCCAGGGGCTTTATGTAAAGTACCCCCAAAATTCAAGGGGCCGCGACATCACCCAGATCTGTTGAGGAATATCAATTTTGGAAAAATCGGCTGAACGGTGTAGCCGCTAGCGTCGTTCATAGACGGACCGACACGTTTGCTGTCATTCGATTTTTCGGTGTCAAGAACCCATAAAGCATGGATTCTGGCTACACCACGTGATAGAGGACTTTTTCCTCAATGTAGCAACAGGATTTATCCACTTTCTCGTTACCAGAGCCTGTAATAAGAGTTTTTCTGACGAAAATTCATTTTTTTCGAGCAGCATTACATAACTTTCTCTCTACTCCGTAGCGAGAACGTAAAACCAACTTCAACGCTACGAAGAACAGAAATATGACAATCTGACCATCGACAAAAAAAGCCCCAATAATATTCATCAAATCATTAAAACCATTCACAATAAACCTGCATACATCTCACCACTATAAACAGCTCCAAACGCATACTTTCGGCGCTCAAACCATATCAAACTCCTTTGCTCAGTCAATGGCCGTGCACTTCCAATCACATAACCTACCTATCCCTGACCACACTATCCTTGCCTTCTTCAAATTCATACCAATTCCCTTGAATACTCAACAACTCTGAACCTTATCAAATACGGAGGTGAAACTGATTATCAAAACCCTTCATAAAAAGAAAGTTCCCGGCCCCGATGGAAAATCCACACCCCAAAACCTTCATTACAGCCAGAACGCTCTCAACCTTCTCACCGAAATCCTAAATTTCTGTCTCCCCTCTCCTATTTCCCGACCACCGGGAAGACTGCCCATGATCCCAAACCTGGCAAGGAACATCGGCTACCCCAAAATTATCAACGTATGAGTCTTTTTTCTATTTGCGGCAAACTTTGAAATGAACATACCCTCACAATCCGGCTTCTGGGAGGATCGGTCAGTGGCTCTCCAAACTTCCGGATGGCAATTTCCGTTGCCACACCTCTCCAAACAAAATGGGAAATTCCCACTATCCTTATTTCCCATGCTTACGACTACACACCACATCCTCCTTTTCATCCTGCCTTCCTCCTCATCTCCTATCATTCTTTGAAAGTTATCTATCAGGACCTTCTTCGTTAAACCTCTAAAGAAAACCTCCCCTTCCTGTCCTATCTGAAGCGACTATTTCCTATTCTATATATATATATATATATATATATATATATATATATATATATATATAGAGAGAGAGAGAGAGAGAGAGAGAGGGAGAGAATGGCATCCCAACAACACGGTGTTCAAGAATTTATATGTGCAGATGCCCTTACTTTCCTCTCATCCTCTCACATCCTACACCAATCTCTTTCCAAACTCCAAACCACCCTCCAAAACCTAGGCTCAAAAGAATGCAATCGAAACCAATCCCCCACCAAAATTAACACCCAACCCATTACCTGCCAAACCCGAATCAAATATCAGGGCGTAAACTTTCACAACTTCTGAACTTCTCCGGTCACCTTCTCATCACTCTGTTCACAACATCCCTCACCAAACTACTCCTCCTAACCGGGTTGGAAAACCGAGTCCTGCGAATCATCTCCCTACCCCCAAAAATACCCCAAATTCGATGACATCCGCACACTCATCTTATTTTAGATTTATCCATCAGTCAGCCATAAATCAAATTTAAAAACTTACTACCAATCCATTCTTCTGAAATTTCCTTAACCCACATAGAACCATTCTTAACAGAACTCCTGGACCTTCTTCCTCCAAAAAAATCTAGATATCCTAAAACTTCCTCTGCCACCCACCTAGACCAGAAAACAAACAGAAATGCAGTCAAAAACCGTTTTCCCCTCCTTTCCTTTTTGCTGAACCAACTTAATAGGACAAATAACATCATACGAAGCCTGACCTAAATGGACCAAAGCACCAGCATCCTACCTAAATATCATCGCCTCGCCGAAATACTTTATAACCAAACTAACCAATCCCTTCTCTAAACAAAATAACCCGTCTTTCCTCTCACCCAACACACCCACAAGGACAATAACCGATTAACCTACCTTTAATAAAACAACTTATCAACCCTCAACCTAATAACGCTTGGTCCCCATCCCTGCATGGGGGCGTTAATCACTATCTTCAACTTAAACATAAAGAAGAAAAAACAGCATGAAGAATCCCGTAAGGTATAGGCATGCTAAGGGAACCGCCAATCACAGAAGAGAGAAGAGAAAGACCACGACAAGAGGACGACAACGTCGCCTTCACTGCCTTCGACGCGGCGGCACCCGGGTAGCCAAGAGCACTCGATTTTAAAATGATGTTTCCATTGTAAGGATTGTGTACTACGTTTTTCAATGGCCTCTTCATATTCATATAATTTAATAGAAAGACACAGTGAATTAAAATAAATATTGATTGAAATATGGAATGTAATTAAATATGAATTTAACACAATCTTATAAAATTAATGATTGAATTATGCACATACATCCAATTACATTTGTATATTCCATAATGTATCTTTTCCTTTTTTAGCGCTAGTCCCTGGAAATTGCAGGGTCTGCAAGGTATCCCCGTCAGTATTCTTCCACGGCTCTCGTGCAGATTGGGGAGATGAAGGGATGGCGATCAAAGCAATCGACCTACGAATCCTATTCCGACAGGCACCACACACTCGCAGAGGTTAAACCCATAAAAAAGTCTATAAATCTATTAATTTGTAGATTAATATATAAAAATTAACTAATGAGCTTAACATTTTTAAAAATATGGACCATTTCTCCCACAAACTACATTTAACTCACCATTCACAGTACTTCTATTGATTCAAAATTTGTATCCATTTCTCAAGACTATGCAAACTTTTTGTAGTGATGTATGAAATTATTAAGAAGTGACTTCCCTAGATTTGTTTATCTCTTTTCTGTTTTTAGCCACCATTCTGAACTGTCATGCAGTTACATTTGAACGGTATGTCATTTACAATTATTTTATCCTTGAAAATGTTCCTTATTAAAATTTAGTATTTTGCTTCCCATTTTTGCATTAAAAGTTCTTTCAATTAATAGAAACATATTAGACAAGCTCAAATAAATTTTACAATAGATACACAAATTAGTTTATACCCACAGACCAGCTATACTTCCCTTTTAGTCCAACAGAGAATGAAATGCATGAAAAAGTTAAATATCTCTAAAAAGTGTAATTTGGTAAATGCTATGGCAAGAATAACAACTTTATTTAAATTTTGCATACGTAGATAACACTCATGTTGTCCTGTCCTTTCAGAACCATCACAGTACACTCACTATGAATTTTGCAATGGAACACTTTAAAATACACTGCATTAATTAAACTTTTTTTAAAATTTTAATGACTATTCATGTAAATTGACAAGACTTTGCATTACAGAGTATTGATGCCTCACATTAGCTCTAAATACCAGTGTTCAACAATCAGGTAGAAATAATTTATTAAATCCATTTCACATTACCTGAAATCATGTCTTCCCATCCTATAATAATAACTCTTCCTATTATTCTCGTTAAATGCAAGGACTAGTGTGAGTGTGAGCTTCTTTCAGCAGCAACAGCCATGGTGGTGGGGGCAAGGCTCACAAACCCTCCCTGTATTTCAGCGGGCTGCCAGCCAGTACCTCCCCGCCGCTGGGGCTGAACCGGGCGACCAGTCTGGGGGCGGGATGGACAGCACTTGTCTTGTAGAGGCCTCGTTCTGATTTGCCCCTCTTCTTCTCTTCTCGTCTTCCCTCCTGTTCTCATGCTCAACCAACTGTGACCGTTCGCCTGTTCGCCCGATCGCCTGTTCGCCTCACCGTGCCACGCTCTGCTCTCTGTGCCTGCATGATGCCACTGCATGGCCTGCCCGCCCGTGTCCGCCCGTTCGCCCACTCCCGTGCATGCCATCGTGCGTGTGCGCGTCAAGAGCATCCCCTTCCTGGCTACCAGCCCGGGCAAGGACCGTGTGGTCCTTGTCTATAGCGACAAGATTGAAGTACGAACCAAGGTAATTCAATTACCATTTTGTGATATTTTGATATCTGTCATTTTGTGATACGGTTTTACATATGTCCTATATCCACAACGTGCTGAGCATGGTTGTAGTATCTCTTTCTGGATGAATTTCAAGATCTAGCACAACAAATATGTAGTAGTCTGTGCTTCCTGCTGCATGAATAAATCACATCTTTTATCTTATTGCATCAAAGACACTTCAAAAGGAGGAAGACATTAATAAACTTAATAATTTACACTGAATCAACTAACCAATTTGAGTATTTGCCTAGGTTGTAAAATGTTAAAATTTGCATTCAGTTGCTATATGAATCTTTGATGCAGAAGCAGATGATGTGAAGGGTTGGAATGACAAGCTTTTCATATTTTTAGTTCAAAATGAATTTTATATATATATATATATATATATATATATATATATATATATATATATATATATATATATATATATATATTTATATATTATATATATATATATATATATATATATATATATATATATATATATATATATATATATATATATATATATATAAAAGAAAGACACAAAAATTTTCTTCTTTCGCTGTCCATCTTCTCTTCTTCTTTCTTTCTTTTTTCCCTTAAGCATGTGGGATCTAGTGGTAGAAATAGATACAATTTAGTTGTAGATATTCTGGAAATGGGCAGCTGATTAAAAGGTGCACATCTCCATTACATTTTCTCACTATCATTGTAAGATGTTGATCAATAAAAAGCAGAGTATACATGCACATGATTTGAAAAAACATCATTTTTTTAGAGATAAATGAGTTTAATTTCAGAGGTAAATTTCTAAGAAGAAAAAATGAAATATAAATTCGTAATAAACAGTGTAACTGCAAAGAGAGTATACAGTAATTATCCCTTTGATGAGTATTTTGAGTGCACAATAAGATGTTCTCAAAGGTTTCAAATTGTTCCTAATCATGTATATGTTTACTTCTGTATTGTCTTGAATGCTAGAAGTAATACTCTTTTGGAGAAATATAATATAATTATTCATTTAAAAATGCATAAACAATGGAAACAAAATCAAAGTTTGATATTTGATTTAAAAACAAATTCTTAATTAAATTTGCTAAAAATATTTAAAAAAATAAAGGATTTCAAATTAAAATCTAAATAAAATTCCATGGATATACATTTCCAAAAATATAAAAATTACATTAGTTTGTTATAAGAACACATTTCATAAAATAAGGGAATGTGTTATGTAAGAACTGTTCAAAAATTGACAACAATAATGATAGTATCACTTCTAGCAAACAACACATGTAAAATTTTGATTTTTAGGAAATGATGACATCTGGTAGACTCAGTGCAATATGCAACTGCAAAATCATAACATACGCTTGGCTTGTCTACTTATCTAATTGTCAACTTTGAGAGGAAATTTTTAAGTTTTAAAATCACTTGACTAATCTTTCAAAGAAGGTTGTGCTATTCAAATGTTAAATTTTTCTTGCACATGAAGACATAAATGCTCATTGATAATTTATGATCTGATCTTTGTATGGTTTCTTACTTAAATAATGAGATCAGTACTCATATAATTAAAACAATTTTTGTGGGTCCCATTACCAACACAATCCTCTGCATATAAAAATGTCTTCTTCCCAGAAGCATCAACGTGGAGCAACACCTGAATCAACAGCCCATGATGAAGAACTCAATGACATACAGATTCGGATGCAGTCAAACAGGTCACCACCTAGTGAGCCAACTCCGGATCGACTTTCAAGAGCCAGCTTGAACCAAACAAACTCAGGAGGAGGAACAGGCGCTGGAACTGGGGGAACAGGTGGTGGTGGGTCAGCCTCATTGGTTTCAATCAGCAAACCTAATTCTACAACATCATCAACCATGACAGCTTCAGTGGTTGTTAATCTACCAGCCTCATATCCTGGTTCTGAGGTGGAGCCTACATCACCAGCCTCACCTAGTGCCTCGCCAGCTACATCACCTGATCAACAACCGGAGGTGCGCATCTCCACTTTGTGAACCAAAAATAACAAATATTCCAACCCACAACACCAAAAGATATTGAAAACACTTTTCATGCCACTGTTCTTGTCATTATTCACTCCCCATTCCTGGCAATGCCATGCTTTAGATCTTCTGACAACTTGCCATTCCATAGTTGACCAAAGATAACCAGCTTCTTCAGAAAATGGCTGTGTAAGAAATCAGTCTTTTACCTTGCCTGAATTCTCTGGAATATCTTCAGAACTATGGAGTAATATGAATGAAAAATAATATAAAAATTACATTGTTGAGACTGATACTATAGACGTGAGTGAAACATTGTAACATTCTCATGAGATAGTTGTTAAAATGGCATGAAAGTCTTGTGCTTTTCCTAATGAATAGTCAGGTATGAGTACTTTTAATCTTTAAGTTACAAGTAATCATTGTTACCTTTGAACAAGTAAAGCAAAGGATACATTACGTTGAAGAAATGTTGTATAAGCAAAAATGAACACCAATTTGGTGTCTTTTTGTTACAATCGCATGAATGAATTTTAATTATATGTGCAAAAATGCAGTTCATACTTTGAAGGAAATAAACTTCAATTATATAACTTCCCATTTGTCTGTTGTTAAAAGATTATGATTTTCTAGTTTTAGGGTAAAATTTAAAAAAATTTTAATTTGAAAAGAATCTTTGTCTCCCATTTCTCATTTAAAAGAATAATATTCATGGCAAAAAATGTATCATATTTGTACAGACTGAAACTTGTAATGTTTTCAATATTTTAATGCACAAGAATTTGAGGATAATGGCACATAATTGCAAATCCTGTGACATGTCAATTACTGAACAGGTGAGGAGCAATATTAGAAGAAAATGTATAAAAAATGTTTTATTTAAATTGTTCTTGCTCCTTCAGATTTACCAGCATTCTCACTGCATATAGAATTTGAGTAACTTAATAACATTATGTATCATGTGCTGTCAAAATTAGTTCAAAATAAAAAAAATCGTATTTCTATCCAAATGTGTTTATTCCCTAAACATGTTGATGCAAACTGTGCCAGTGGTGTGTCACTACTGTGACATTACTCATTACCTGCAAAAACTGTAGCGTGGAACACTTTCATACATTTATACTTGCATTGTACAAAAGATATTGGTGTACTTACTGTTTTTATAACTGGGTCTATTAGAAAAAAGTGTAATATTTTCTCCAGTTATTTGTACAATCCTGTTAATCATTGCAGATCGAGATATAATATTGTTCAATTTAAAGTTTATTTTATATGCAGTGAGATGTTCTACAGGAAAGCAAAATGGTGATATAGAATTGTTCATTTCCTCAAATAAAAAATGTATGTATACAGAATTTCACAATTCATATTTAAAAAAAATATCACCGTACCATGCACCAAACCCAAGGTGTTTCAAAGAGAAATGTATCAAGACCTAAAATATCAAGAAAACAACTCCTTTCTGGTTTTTATTTGTTCTTTAATTGCATGCTGTTTCTATGGTGCTCTTAAACAAAACAGAAAAAGGTGATTATTCAATTAAATTAACTGGGATAAATGAAAAGTTGTAAAACTGTAGTATACATTTTCTTTATTTTCAGTGTTCCCAATTAGAAATTCTAGAAAATATTGGCTGATTGCTAAAACAATATTAATAAAAATCAGTGTGGAAATAATTTGTTAATGTTTGTTGTTCACTGAAAATATTAATTTTGTGAAATCTGTGTTTTACAAACACCAAGAATATTCCTCTAGTTACTTATGAGAAATACTGTCACTGGCTATATATATATATATATATATATATATATATATATATATATATATATATATATATATATATATATATATATATATATATATATTAAAATTAGAATTAACTAAAGACTGAGTTCAACTCTTGGCATTTATAATTATGTCATTGAACATGTTTTTAGTAACCAAGATACATGCACAATTTATTATTTTCTAAATGAAAGTCATTTTTCAAAATATCACAAATATTTGTATTAATTCCAAAGCAAAAATATTAAGTATATTCTGTAGTACCTGTTATATTTATGAGTTATTTAGAACATTAGGAATATTGTTAATACATAAGAGGGAGAAAAAATAAAAAAATATCCTTGTTATAACAAAAATGCATGTGTTTTTGTACACATACACTTAAACACATCAGCACCACACTCTTAATACTTTCACAAATCGTCTAAGTCTTTTCATATGACAATGAAATAATCCTGGTAAGAACAAGATTTTTCAATGTAACTGTTATTTAGTTTCATTACAATAGGACTGATATATGCAGTTGTGCATTGTGTAAAAAATACAGTACTTTTTGTAGTTGTAAGAAAACAAGTAACAGGAGAAATTAAAAACACAAATTCCATTAATTAAATAATTAAATTTTTGAAGGGAATATTTTAACTTTGTAAAATATTTCCAAAAAATATGCAAGGAAATTAATAATAATATAAAGAGCTAATTTTTTTACATCCAAATTTAATACAAATAATGTTTAATTCCATTAGTTGATAAAAGCACTTTGGTTTGGAGTATATTGCAGTGAGACTGTAGATCATGGAAATAAAATGACCTAGACAGATTTTAGAATACATACACACACAGATATAATTATATAGAAATATACATAATGTACACACATGTGTATATTTTTATATAAATAAGTGTATGTGTACTTACACACATTTGTTGTTACCCATTGAGAGATTGTGTGCGCCACTTAATACTACAATTCTTCCAATATGTATAGATAATTTTGATTGACAGAGGATATTGCTTGCCACATTCCACATAATATGTTTGAAACTCTGAAAATTACCCTGAGTGTCTACATTTTATTGAAGATATTCAAAATAACTGCTATCTTAGCAATTTATTCATGAATTTCTAATTGATAAAACAAATAAGTATAAATCAGTAAATTTAATATTGTTACTATTTGTTTTGAAGCATTTTGTGGAAATTTTTTGCATCCTTTTGTATAATACATCACAAGAAATGCATATCTTCTTTGATATGAAATTTTATTTATGAATGTAAATTATGCATAGGATAAAAATTGTTTTATTAACATGTATTTCCACGTAAATTCAGATTAATTAATTTTGCAAGATTTCATTACTTTGTGATAAGTAATGATTTTAACACGTCTTTACAATAAAGAATGCACTGGCCAGTAAAGTAATGTATTAAATACCATATATATTCATTTAAAAAATTTATTTTATATTTTCCTTAGATAATACATTTGTTAGTCTTGTTCTAGTACAATGTGATGCTTTCTTCTGCATCTTGCAGGGAACTCAATTTCTGAACTTGCATAAAAAGTACATCAGCACATTCAGCAATATATAAAGAGACATTTTAAATGTGAACAAAATCCAGATAATATTTTTAGTCATGCAATGAAGAATGAGAATGAATAGAATAAGCAGGGTAGACAAGAAATTAATAGTATTTTGCAATACTGGAGGACTTCCATGGTTTGAGGAAATAGTGATGAATACTTGACTAATGTGTAATTTAGCTACAGCACATCTCATTGAAACACTGTTTCCTCATGAACTTGAACTAAAAATAGGCCCCTGTTTGTATAATTGTCAGTGATCATTTCAATTCTAAATGTTGACTTTAACAGAGAATGATATTGATACTGTATATCCTATTTCGCAAATTCTAAAATGCAAATAAAAACTAAATCCAATTGCTATCACTGACTGGAATGTTATATTATTTATGAGAAAAAATTCAAGGGATTCTAGCAGTTACGTTATCAGATAATACTATCTTGATACATTATTCTTTGCAATCATAAAACATAAAAACATTTTTGCAAGTTTGACTGTTTATTTGCAGCGAGTACAATTTAAAAGTACAAATTTTTAAAATGTTTAGTAACATGGAATGTTACACATGTTTTGTTATTTTGATTCGGATTCATGATGATAGCAACTGACTCAAACAAACTTTTTATCCATCTCTTATAAATATTATAAATTCTATTTGAAAGGGATTTTTTTTACTGATGATCAGTCCCATTATATCCTTTAGCAAGAAGCCTAAGAACCCTTGCAAATATCTTCACAGTTCCTAAGAGTACATTCAGAGATTTGTTGGTGAATTTTTAACCTTTCTTGTCATATTGCCAATAAATTTTTCAGGAAAATTGAGAGGTAAGTATTGACAATGATTGACAATGACAATGATTAGAATTTTAATTAAAAGTATAAAAAAAAAAAATTCAACTCTTAGATGTGTGATGAAATAATACACTATATTTCATCCAATTGCACATTCATCATTCTTGATCTAGTCATTTATGAAGTTTATGGCACCTATGATTGCCAAAGCAAACTGAAAATAAAATCCTTTTGAAACAGGAATCCAAAATTATAGAGATGGCGAGAGGTATGATGGATTCAGCTTTTTCAAATCTCCTACTGAGTTCAACTAGAGTAAACTTTTATGTTAAGCAAACCATTTCATCAATCCTCAGATCAAAATTTTGATTCTCTAAAACAGAATAACAGTCACAGTTCATTACACATTTTAAAAAAGTAATAATTTTCTGAATGTTAATAATTGGTTTAATGGAAAATTTAAATTTTATATGCTGTAATTTTCAATTTAATTTAAAAGAATTGATATATTTTTTGTCATTACATTTTTTTTGCTATTTTTGTAAGCATGTTTTTTCAATTTAATTACAAAATTTAAATAATAAAAAGTTCTGTAATTTGAAAAAATAGAAGTAAGATTTACGAAGAAAATATATTACGCCATTCCATAAGCTCTGTTTTTTTCTCTCTCTCTTTTTTCCCTTATAAACATGGCACAGTTTTAGGTTTTTTTTTTCCCTCTTCTTTTCTTTTCTAATAGAGAAAACTTCACTTAATAATATGGCATGGTTAATCAATAACCCTTTGGAAATTCAAAAATTGAAAAGTTTCAAAATTTTTCATTGCCATCCACAATTTCAATATTACACTTTTCAGTACTACAATTAACATTCTTTCTAAATGAATCTAGTCCTCAATATTACATCTTTAAATCAATTTATGTACATTTTTTTCAAATATTAGTAGTTTCCACAATTTGAGGATATGTACAATGTTAAAATTTTTTTTGGGCAATCCGAATACATTCAATATTCAAGCTAGAATTTGTTTTTCATACAATCTATTTTTAAATAATTCCATTTTTAAAAGTGAAAAGTGTTTCTTCAATTTTCAGAGTTTTTTGTGTCAACAACATTATGAAATTGAAATCGGTAATACCTGAAATTTTATATTTTGGGTTTTAAAACAGTGGCATTGAATGTCATGAGTTGATCGGAGAGGGGACACTGTATCCAACCAAGAACCAACCTCTCCCTCCTCCTCCTCCTCTCCCCCTCCTCCCCCCCTCCCCCTCTCCCCTCTCTCTCTCTCTCTCTGTCACTGTTTACTAACACTGGACACTTAACAGATGCAGGAAAATCGGGCCCCGATTTTTCTATCGAAAGATATTTACTTTTTTTCGATTTTTATAAAGTGGCCGATGACATTAGCTATCTCCTGTCTTTAAATGATTTACCAGTGGCAAGCATTTTTGAGGCCACGAACCCATTGAGAAGAACGTTCTCGAATTTATTATTTAGTCAAAAATAGTAAAAACTATGTGATGTAGTGGGGAGTATCTCTGCACATTTTCTTGAGTTACAGAATTCCTTCCAAGTATTTTAACTTAAATAGTTGAAAGAGAAGAAAAAGGTTAATACAACATAAAATAACAGTAAAGCCGTTCCGGTGGTCGACGTCCTTAGGCGATCCTGGGTGTCCTAGCGATCTCGGAACGAAGGGTCGCGAGTTCGAGTCGCGCCCCCGGGCATGGTTGTATTTGTGTTCGTCCTTTCACCCCTTATCCACCATAACGTTTCATCTTCATAGTTACAAAACCCTTTAACTCCAATAGTGAAACTAATGCCCTGATGTTGATGGGACCTTAAATAACTACCACTATTACTACCACCACCACCACCACTACTACTACCACAACCCCCAACACCACTACTACTACTACGATACTACTACGACTGCCACTCCACTCCTACTCCACCCGACTCCATCCTACTCCTAATAATTGTTTATATATAATAGTTTATAATGTATATAAAAATTTTCTTAGGGACAGTTTCAAAGATTGTACATTAGATACCTTGAATGGCCGTTTCGTTAATAAACCGCTACGTCAAATCAAGGTTTGATAGATTCGTAGAATGGAGAGTAGCCAACAAACCACCTTCAAACTCTGACGATACTGAAATGTAGTCTGTGTTGGGAAGGTCATATCCCTTGACCACCATGTTCGTCTATGTATTTTCACTGGGAAATGCTAGAGCATTGATATTTACTAAACTTAAACAAACGGTAAATCTCTTTGAATTGTTATAACATCTGTTTTGCTTTCTTTTAGTAGTATCAACTCGTTTTACCAAGACGCGAGTTTGTTATATTTCTACACGCTACAATAATTTAATTTTACAGTATTTATTTCCAAGCATTTGGGAATTCATGAAATTTCATTGAAACGTTCCAACCTAAAAAACTTTTTAAATGTATATGTATATGAATGTTTTTTAAAAAATATACAAAATGCACATTGATGCTTTTAGCTCTGATTTGATATTATACAATGAAATCATCAAATTAAGTTTTAGAAAGATGATCCTGACTTATTGAATGATAAATTGAATTGAAAATTTTTTAACCCCAAAAGTTTATATAGGTTCATTTAGAAATTTCTATACTTATGTAAATATTGTGATGTGTTATTCCACTCATGTGATCTTTCAACACACAAAATAAATATTTCTTTATTTGAAAACTTAAATTCCATTTATCCAATTCAATACAGTTTACAGCAAACAGTAATAGTATGCTTCCTATTTTTTAATGGTAATGGGTAAATAAGAGAAACATATAGTTTCTAATCAGGGTTTTTAAAAATAGCCTTTGAAAAAATTTAATACAAACTATTCTGCTCAACATCCCCTTTTATAGAAAAGCAGAAACACTCATTTCGACGTAATGCCCTTCAAAATAATTTGTATATAATCAGTTTCCCCTTTATTTGATAAATATATCGACTTGCAAATTCTGCATTTAAAGAGAATATAAAAAAAAAATAAAAGTTATATTTGTGGAGACCGATTCAAATCAGGCGGATTTTTGGGGTTCCGGTAGAGGCGCAAGATAGCTGGGGCCCGGACCAAGTCGGTTGACAACGAGCGTAAACAAGTCACTCGAACGGAACACCGAGAAAAAACACGTTGTAATTGTCGGATATATTTATTTGTATTGTTCTTCAAGTATTTCAAGAATATAATTATCTTTTATATTTCAACGACGAGTTTATTTCTATTCCGACTACCATTTTTTCCACAATTTGGGGGGTCGCCGGGGTTGAACTGGATTTCGAGGGAAAAGACTAGAACTTTTCACGGTCGCCATTTCGCAACATTGAGAAATTATGACTGCCAGCCGACGACGATCAATTTGGAATAAATGACGGGATTCCAATTGAAGGCCAGTTTTTAAAGGCGACGACGATAGGCTGGGAAAAAGACGACAGTGAAGGTCATTATAACCTCAAAAAAACGGCGTAATTCACCGACGAAAGCTTGACGGAATTGATGTTGTTTCAGAAGATACGGAGTAGATGCAAATAAGACAAATTGTATGAATATTTTTGTTTCCATACATTTGTTCGCACAATTGAAGGTTTGAACCACGAGGTTTTTTTTATAAAATCCGATTGTAATCGACGTTACCGACTGTTCGACAGGAAGTTCGCAAAATTTTGAAAGATGGCGACATTGGGAGAAATCAACAAATAGAAAAAAACAAACCTCTGCGCCGGTAAAGCAATTAAAAAGTTGATAACTTGATTTTGAAACGATCCCAGAGGATCGAAAAAAACAGAAAGAGGCTTTAGAGAGTTTTCCGGTTTTACGTTCGAGTCCGGATCTAAAGATGAAGAGATGAAAAGTCGTTCATTCACGATACATTTTCGGAAGCGGATCTGGGAGCTATATGCAGTATTCTTGTATCAACAGTGGGACGAAAGACGAAATGATCGACGATATATGTGAAATGCTGGGAGATCTGCAACAGTTGGCGTCGAAAATCGAGACCGAGAACAAGCAAGAAGAAAATGAGAAGACGAATATAAGAAAGGAGTATTACAACCCGAAAAAAAAAGATGACAAAAGGGCAGCCCAACTGAAGAGTTGACGTTCGAGTTTGAGCAGAAGCTGCGTGCTATTAACAACGAGGAAGAAAACGATTCGGATAATAGTGATGATGCGCGCTCTGTCGTTCTGTACGTACGCAGCAAGTTTTCATTGACTTTTTGTGATATTGAAGGTTCCTCAAAACCTTCAACGGGTGATGGATATCAGTAAAAAATGGATCACTGATTTCGAAGAGACAGCTGTTTTGATGGGCTGGGGCAGCTCAAAAAGTTTTTTGCTGAAATCACTCGAAGGCCTAGCCAAACTTTTTATTCAGGGCGAGAAAGGAATCACATCGTGGACCGTCCTGAAAAAGCTTAAGGAAGAGTTTGATGTTAAGAAAACGGCAGAAATTCATCGGTTGTTGAATCGACGAGAAGAAAAAAGAAGAATCTTTACAGGAATACTTTCTCGTCATGAGAGATGCAGCCGAGGTGATATAGATGACGAATCATGATACAATATATAATCGACGGAATTGAAGACGATTCAGGAACGAAACTTCTCATATGGAGTAGACAACATAAAAAGAATTCAAAAAGCTGAAACATTACGAGATGGCATGATGAAGGTCCAAACTAAGAAGACAAACAAGAATGATCACCAAGTGGGAACTCAAGAATACAGACGAGAAAGAAGAAGAACGACGATGGTAATAAATCGAAGGGCACTTCTCAGGACGCGGAAAGCGATGCTACAATTGGGTGGTACCGGACATACTTCGAGCAACTGTAAACACAAAGAAAGGGTGTTTAATTCGACGCTTGGTCACATTTCAGCTGATTGCCCAAAGGAAACCGCGACAGTCGAAAAGCATGAGTGCCATTGTAGGAACGCGAATAATTGCAAATTTAAAAAAGTACAATTGCTAATCGAAGAAAGGCGCTCATCGATTGTAAGTAAGTTAGCTTCGGACAAGACATTTACGATTCACTGAGGTGAAACTAGTCAAACGGATATGGTCCTGAGCGGATTTGGGAAGAACTTCGTGTCCTCAGGATACTTTTCAACAACTGTCGTCGTTGATGGTGAGCAGTTTCAGACGTATACGTGGTTACAGCAGATACCATGAAACTGAAATGGTCATTGGAAACGAGCTTCTTGACCAAGCGGAAGTGCTCATAAACAGAAATGGTGTCACCCTACGGAAACCAAAATTAGAAGCTCCCTCAATTTTCATCCAGGCCGTAAATAAGAAGAATTGGATATAGAGATTCGGCAAAAGCGAAATAAAAAGGAAGTTAAGGTTTATAGCAAACTATGTTCCGGAGAAGACCAAATCTGTTGATGTCAAGATGAAGATCTTAGTGAAGAAAAGAAGAGTTCACTGCGGACCGCGACGACTTTCGCCTCGAGAAAAGAAGTGTGGACAATCAAGGGGCTAATTTGGGTTCGGGCAAAATAATAGAACCGAGTTCATCAGAGTATGCCAGTGCAGTAATCGTGGTGAAAAGAAGAACGGATCATCAAGAGTTTGCATTGATTACCGCAGGCTGAATAAGATCGTGGTGAAGGGCCGCTATCCTTTACCCTTATCGACGATTGCTTTTATAAATTGCAGGACGCCCGAGTTTTCAGTACGTTGGACCTCAGAAACGGATTTTTTCACGTGGACGTCGAAGACAGCAGCAGAAAATACACGTCATTCGTGACTCATTCAGACAGTTCCAGTTCTTAAAGGTACCGTTTTGGGTTTACAAATTCTCCTGCAGTATTCCAACGGTATATAAATAGTGTATTTTGGCAACTAGTGAGGGACGGTGTTTTCTTTGATATGGACGACATCATGTTCCCAAAGATGATGAAGAGGTCTACGCAAACTTCGTTGGTATTAGACGTCGCCAGGGGAAAACGGTTTTACAATTGAACTTTGAGAAATGTCAATTTAAGAGAAAAGTTGAATACCTGGATATGTAGTCCAGGAGGGGAAAAATTTAACCTTCTCCAAGCAAGAATTTGTTCAAAAATTTCCCAGAACCAAAGAATATAACCGGAGTGAGAGTTTTTAGGTCTAACGGGGTATTTTAGAAAGTTTATCCCAGATTACAGTACAATCCGAAACCAATAAGCGATCTACTCAGAGATGATACAGAATTCCGATTTGGGGCTGAGAAAGGAGGCTTTTCAAAACTGAAGGATAGTCTATCATCTGACCTGTGTTGAGATTTACAATCAAAATAGAAACCGAATTGCATCAGATGCAAGAAGTATGGCTATGGAGCTGTATTTTCAGAAATTTCGGACGACGAAGCTACATCCAATCTCTATATGAGTAAGAAAACAACGACGCAAGAAGAAAAGTCAGTAGCTATGAGCTCGAAGTTTTGGCCGTTATAAAGGTTGGGGGAAATTTAGAGTCTATTTACTGGAATAGATTTTAAAATCGTTACTGATTGTGCAGCCTTCCAGAAGACTATGAGCAAAAGGACTTATCACCGAGAGTCGCTAGATGGCCTTAGCTCTGGAGGAATACTCATACACGATAGAACATCGACCGGGCACAGGGTGAAGCATGTAGATGCTTTGAGTCGCTCATGACTATAATTTCAACTTTGCTGATAGCTTGACTGCGGATAAGGGCACAAGCGAAGACGAAGGGCTCGCTATAATGAGCATCCTGAGGGAGGCAAGAGACAACTTTGTGATGAGAAGTGGACTCTTTTTCAAATTTGAAGACGGAAAAGAGTACTGGTTGTTCCACGCGCCCTGCAACAGGAAATAATAAAACTGCACACGAAAAGGGTCATTACGGAAGCAAGAGGACTGAAGAGGAAGTGAAACAGGAATTCCACATTCCAGGACTAGTTGAGAAAAAGCGTCGAGTCATATCCAACTGTGTAAATGTTTGATAGTGAATCGCAAATCTGAAAGAAAGAAGGACTTTACACCCGCTGTTCAAAGGGGAGTCAAACCCTTGTATACCTATCATATGGATCACATCGGCCCACTGAAGTCTACCAACAAGGGCTAAACCCTATTCTAGTGATCGTCGATTCATTCACGAAATTTGTTTGGCTCCATCCGGTAAAGACAACGAAGACGAGGACACTTCAAAGATGGAACTTTAAAAACTACGTTGGTAATCCTCTTCAAGTGATCACTGATGAGGCACGTCTTTTAGTTCACAAGAGTTCCAGGACTACTGCACGACGGAAAGAATTAAACACATAATGGTAACGACGGCTTGCCCAGAGCCAATGGGCAAGTTGAGCGTCTCAATTCAACGATTGCTTCTATCATCGCGAAACTTTCCATTGACGACCCGGAGAAATGGTACAAAGTGGTACCAGCTGTTCAACGGGCCATGAATTCTACCTATAACCGGAGCATTGGAAGGACGCCATTCGAACTTATGACTGGCGCAAGGATGCGCAATCCGACTGATATTCGTATCAAGGAGTTATTGGAAGAAGAGCTAATTAACAATGTCGAAGAAGAACGCAACCTTATACGAGAAGAAGCTAAAGCACAGATTTTCAAGGTCCAAGACGAAAATCGCGCTGATTTTAATAAGCGTCGTAAGAAGCTACAGTATACAAAGTCGGCGATTTAGTGGCTATCAAGCGGATGCAATTCGGGCCGGTTTAAAACTCAAAGCCAGAATCTGGGGCCTACCGAATTACAATGGTCAAACCAAATGATACATACGATGTCAGCAAGGTCGGAGATAACGAGGGCCACGAACCACTACTACGTGCCGAGTATATGCAAGCTTGGCCAGACGGATACTCATCATCCGAGCCGGATGATAGTCAGGACGGCCGAATGTGGGAGACCGATTCAAATCAGGCGGATTTTTGGGGTTCCGGTAGAGGCGCAAGATAGCGTGGCGGCAGGACCAAGTCGGTTGACAACGAGCGTAAACAAGTCACTCGAACGCAAGTAACACCGAGAAGAACACGTTGTGAATTGTCGGGATATAGTTTATTTGTATTGTTCTTCAAGTATTTCAAGAATATAATTATCTTTTATATTTCAACGACGAGTTTATTTCTATTCCGACTACCATTTCTCCCACATATTCATACTCGCCATAAAAAGACGGATTTAGCGTAATTAAATTGGCCACAGAATTTGTTTATAAGCTAAGTGTTTTTTAAGCGTAGCAAGCAAAAGCGCAACATTGGAGAACTTTTTTTTCAGTATGCTTGTGTTAAGTGAAAACAAATGGGGTCATTCTAAGATGTTAATTTCTTATAAACAATTACATATATCTCGAGAACGAAATATGATAACACCGATCGAATTCCGGAATTTTGTATCGCGTTTAAACGCCACTCGGTTGACACAATAAAAAAATTTGCAACAATTGAAAATTTATAAACAATTTCCAACTTTTGCAAATCTAAAGGGAGGGTCTCCCGATGCCCAAAAGCCGAAATTGTGAATTAACAATTTTGCAACAATTTATAATTTTATAAACAAATTCGAAATATGCGTTAGAACGACCGGGAAGGGTCCGCAAATTGTGCCTGAAATGAGCATCTGAAAATTGCACTTCGACTGGAGTTACAAATCTATTGCTAAACGTTAGATCAATTGTTGCTAAAATGCTAAATATTTACGGGTCAATTGACAATAATTCTGGACGGAAACCCCCGCTGAGAAATATTTTTTCGTCGTGGCGAACGTGCAGGGAAGATCTCTCCATCGGTAGGGAAATATGACTCGCCTCGTACGCCTCGTACGTAAACAAACTGGCCCCCACCCCCTGAGGCAACGTCCTTTCCACCCCTTGGGATGTTGCACCAATCACAGACAACTGTGGCTCTACCTGCTAGCGATTGGTCAACGCGTCCCTCCCCCTGCCCTTCCCCAGGCCGAGGGGTGTCCAAGTTTGTCGGCGCGGTGTGGAAGATAGAATTTTGCCGGCCACTTCATCTGAGGGAAAGGGTACATAAAAAGCGCCTTATTGGGATTTCATTGATACCCTTGCGCATCAAAAAGCACATTACAGGGATTTCACATCCACAAATTGACACATTGCTGCAAATAAGTTTAACCAGTTAGTACATCATCAATACATTCTTAAAACTATACACTTCAATACACAAAGAAACCAAGGTCATGCCCTTTTACTCTAAAACGGCTCTTAGCCACCATTATGCCCATTACGGCTACCAACACAAGAGAACCTCATGAATAAAACATTAAAAACTAACAGCACGGAGCCGGGCTCACTCAAAAAATTCAAATGTTAATTCAGAGAAACATCCTAACAAAGAAAGAGGTTCATGGCGAGTGTCAATGTCTTTGGAGCGCGCAGGCCCTTTTATAAGTTTAGATTCTGATGCACATCAAGCCTCGGCGCACTACTTCGCCTCAGCCTAGCATGACGAGATATAATACAAAAACACTAGCACACCTGGAGGAAAAGGGTGCAACCATGCAGCAGATCTGCTCATTGGGTACAGAGCCGACTATTCCTTCTCGAGCAAGAACAAAGTATAAGCGTGTAATCGGTAGTGGCTCGATCTAGGAGCTAATAGACAAAGTAGACTTATGTTCATGATAACATGAAATAATATTATTTTTACAACATACAAGCTCATACAGGATTAACGAGAGCTGGAAACCAGTCTATAATATATATATATATATATATATATATATATATATATATATATATATATACTGTAACGCCTCCACAAGTGGAAACGCCCTGATAGACTGCTCTTTCGAGCTTAAATATCTCGGGGGCAGGATCTTTTGGGTATCAGAAAGTGATGTGACAAAGTAACATGGAAATCTACTATAATACGT